>DWTU01002404.1:0-11550 GCA_018251515.1 Cecropterus confusis | reverse complement strand
GCGTTCCGTTGGAGATCCCAGAGTCCTCTTCGCAGCGCCGAGGAAGGCCACCGGGGGGGTTTTAGTGCGGTAAAAATCCCACATAACCTGGCGTCGCTCCCACGGCGACAAGTACCTTTTGAAGGTGTCCCCCTCGAGAAAAAAAGCCACATGCGTTGCTACTTCCGATGGCTAAGAGGGTCGCCTCATATAAAAGTGACCTGGCAACCACACTCCACGCAAGAACTGCTCTACGCTCGAAATAGCTGTGGCAGTGAAACCGCCCCGGTCGTACTATTCTATGTAACAACACCTTGCAAAGTTAGGTATTATATACATATAATAAGGCTAGTCCATTCCATCTGTTATAACTTACAATAGAGTATTTATGGGGAAATTCGTATCTGACAAAGTGCCTGAAGGGAGTTCCCGAACAATTCTGGGAATATTATTTGTGTGAAAATATTGCTGCTTTAGCGTTTTGCTGATGTCGATGTATAAGTCATCTGTTATAAATTTATGTTACCTACGTTCAGTATTTAGTTTGTTTTGGTCTCTTTATATATGGTAAATATATGGCATATATCGTAGTAAACATTTCTTAAAGATAAAACATATTAATTAAACTTTTATCACAGTTACAATATAGCTAAATATAAACTGGAGTATAATCCAACAGGCATTGTATATCATTTCGTATTTAGTTAGATAATTTCAGTACGTAGTTGTTAAAAAAGCTAATATAATAAGAAGAATGAAGACTTGATCATTCTACTTTGACTAACATTTATTTTTAACTTTTTTAATTCGTTAGCAAAATAAAGCCCTCGATACAATTAAGCATAATTTCACCATCATAGTTGATAATATCATCAACTTCGTCATCATTAACATTTCTTCATTATCAATATAAGTATTGTCTGTCAAACGTTTCTATTTCAAATGTCTAGATTAAATCACAATTTTTCCTTTATCTATTTCAAAGTTGCTGTGCGGTTGTCCCTCTCAATTCACAAAGAGAAATGGCCCGACTTACAATTCCGTCTCAATATTGTTCGGCGAATCAGCTATTCGATCAGACGTCGAGCGGAAGTAAGGGAGGCACGAAACAACAGACTCAGAGGAAATAAAAGGTAAGTTATTTATCTGTTTGGAAAAAGCACTTCGGTTGAGAATCGTCTTCAAACATCGGATATGGAGACGTGTACGCTTTTAACGCTTGAATTATTATAAGAATGACGGACTTAAGAAATAAGTGATTTATCAGTACTAGTCAGGAAAGTTTAAGTAAGCACGAATTTTGTTTCGGAATGATTAATATTGCCTTTTGCTTTAGGTTAACTACTGCGTTGAACATATTTATACATCTGGCAAGTTTCTGTCACAACTTAACAATCAACAAAAATTTAAGCAAATAATTGTGGAATTACATCTTTCGACCAATGTGGTAGATTGTTATTGTAGCCGAATAATGATAAAAATACTCATATAGTGTAGAAACACCTGTTAAAGCTACTTATTTCAGAATTTTTCATAACTATCTCACAAACATATGAAATTTATTAATTTTAACTTGGCTACGATTTTGAACTATTATATAAACTGATCTATTCTAAGAGAAGTATAGAGACCAACAGTAGACAGTAATGAGTTAATTATGACGATGAAATTAAAAGTTCATAAAACTGTAAATGTTGCAAAAAATTAGTAGTAAAGCCATTTGTCACAAACATAAAATGAAACAATAGTCTAGGAAAATGAAGACATGTCGTTATTTATCTATTTGCAAAAAGCACTTTGATCCCAGGGATTACTCTCATACATCCCCTTCTCGAGTAAGGAGGCCTAATTTATCTGTCTTCCACTCCGCTAGCTCGAACGCACCAGAATGATCCGCACCATTAAATTCTTCTCTTACATTTAAACTCCACGGATAATTTTATTTGGGCGAATAAGGTAAATAAGACTAATGGCTCGCTTATTTGTTTGACAGCTTGTTTATTTTGCTTTTAAGGCCAGAGGGCTGCATTTATTAAACCGTTTGCTTTGAAGACAATTTCCTTAAAGGGTTCTTTTTAGGCAGAGGTTTGCGGAAAATATGGCAGTTCTCTTTTTGGCCGACACAAATCACTTTGGAGATTTACTCAAAATGCTTCTTTACTTAGGAATAATTAAAATATTCAAGAGGGAAGTCGTAGCTTTAAAACATAATTTAAAGTGTTCTGTAATTTTACCTTATATCTGTATTTAATAAACATGGTTACTGTCATTTCACGTCATTCCTACCCCTTTTTGCTTATATTCTGTCCGCACATGTACGCCCACTTGCAGGTGCTCCCCGCATGCGTGCTTTTCGTATCATATAATTTCATACATACTCAAGCGCGGTTCGTAGAAAGACTGCAGTAAGTTTATTTTACTGCGTATGGGACACGCGAGTTTAACCTCGCGCGACAAAAAAAAGAAAAGTGTTTTTTTTTTCATATTTCTTCCTCTTTGCTGTATGTAATGGAGGTATTACTGCATATCATGATTTCAAACCATTAATCGCTTCCTGTGACATAAATTATTACGCAAGAAGAGTTCCTATGACATTATGATGTTAGTGGTATTTTGTTACGCTCTGAATTAAATGACACATGACTATTTCAACACAATAATCGAAACATAAATGAACTATACATTTTATACATCTACACATAACCGTTAAAGTAAAATTACCGCAGTGCTCTGAAACATGCGGATCGCGAAACTTTCTCTCCATTGTACGGAACCAAAACCGCCAACTCCGAACAATAGTTAATCACTTAAGTTTCCGATAATGTCTTACCTATAGAATATATCGCGGTTGGAATATACTGTGATATGTGGCCTTGATTCTCTACGTGGCATAACGTGACGTCAATGTGAACATAGCATGACCTGTTTGCGAAATATTACGGAAAGGCCAAAGCGAAAAATTGGAACTGAACTAGAGGGAATTCGGATGTTTAACCCAAATCGATGTTTTGTTTTAGTCACATGCGGTTTTGGATTTCTGGTGGTTGAATTTTGTTGTAAAAGGATTGATGAATAATTTTGCCTAAATCTGTTTTATCAGCAACATCATATGAGGTCACAATAAAACCATTTCATTGAAATAATAATTACGTGTAAAGGATTTTGTAAGTCATAAATTTAAAGTACACGACAGGGATTTTTATATCGAATGATAGGGAAAAACGAGCTAAATATTCTAATGAGAATTAAGATCAGTTTGTTGATTGTAAAGAAATTTTCATGCTCTCGGCTTCAACAATTATGTGGAAGATGACATTTGCATTCTTGGGATCTTACTTATCTTGCAGAAAATAACTAGATGCCTAAAATTGTTTATGAATTATCCAAACAAACCATAATTAAAGTACAATTATTGATACAAGCACTCCCATTGCACTAACGCCAACTGATGTCAATCTTTTAGCATATTCAGTTTTTAAAATGAAAACTCAAATTTTACCGATTCAATTTCTAACGTAACGAGAAAAAACTCTAACTTTGCCGATGAAAATTTTGTACCCTTGTTCGACAACGTCAAAATGATTCCGCGTGATGAAGCCAAAATTAACAATGAACGCTGAATAATATTTCTCATTGTATGTAATAAAGTTACAAAAACGACTTAGCGTGTCGTTGCCTTGAATTCTCGCACGGTTCCCGAGAAAGATTTTTATTATTCAAAAGCTTTGGTACTGACGGCTTGATGAATGTTGTAAAGAAGTTCAAATTTTATTTCTCGAAACGAATGGAAGTTACGAAATTTACGGTTTAACTGTGAGACGGAGAATTACGTAATGCCATTTGTTGTTTTGCTAGCCAGATACGCTTTTTAATAATGTCGTTTGGTGTAAGTTCGTGATTTACGATTCTAAGTTTCTTGTTGTACGAATTAAATAAAAATCTCAAAAATCAGTCTGTAAAAAAATTCTATTGGATACGGCCAAAACTTTTGACTTGTTTGTCATTTTTTTCGAATATGATGTAATTTGTTACTAAAATATACCAGCATACTGAAGAGTGAAATAAAATCTGTTTAATGGCTATATTTTACAAAGTAAATAATAAAATCACTATTACTATTGACAGCACACTGGCTGCTACTCCAAAGCCGTGCGTATTTGAAAGCATCAACTTAAATATTGACCTGAAGTGTCTGAACAAGATCATGTGTCACTTATATTTTCTTTAACGATATCCTAGACTATCGTCGACATCAGTAAATCGATTATTTGTAAGTTTTATATGAACTGTATATCATCTATATTTCTATATGTCTATATAAATAAATCATCATGAAAGCATTTAAACCTAACTTAAGCACGCCGTCGCTAATCGCGCTCACATCACCAATCACCATTAAGCCCCGAGAGGCAAGGGCTCACGTAAAGGGCGCGAACACGCAAATTTTCAGTAACGATGCCTAATTTACCCTCTCGTCTCTGCGTTTTATCTTTGCTTCTGTATTTTAAACCGCACTTATTCGTGTTTTTTGTTTTATTAATTCAGTACCTTGAGTATAATCATAATTTTAATCAGTAAATGGTAGTAAATTTTTGGGAGATTTTTTCTAACTTAAAGAAACAGTGCTGCTCGCTTGCAATTTCCATATTATAAAACAAAATAGTTACGACTTATCAATTTTTAAATTAAGTTCATAGAGATATAACAACGTCTACCTCACTTAAAGCTCCTGTACTGTATTAATTTGATAACTGACAATCTTGATGTATGTGCATACAAACATCAAGATTGTCAGTTATCAAAACCTTGCCAAAAAACGTTCTTCATCCTGTTCTAGTGATGTCATTAAGAAGAACAAAAGTAGCTGCATGCAGAGGGCACAGGACAAGCCCAAGTGATCCTATTATTTTTGGGAGGCTTATATTATTACGGGTCTCAAGATTTTATGGATAATTAATCCCTTAATTGTACTATCAGAAGGAATATGCTCATTGTATAGACAAATATTCAGTTATTTATTTAACATATGATTGCTTTGCATGAATGAAAACATAACACGAAATCCGTAATTTTACAGAAGATCAAAGTAAAAATTAAATAATGCTTGTTGTTTTTATCTTTTGAATGAATGAAGGTAACACTATAAGAAATTAAAAGGTCATGAGGGACAGTTTAGTTAGAACACTAGTAGAACAAAATTTTCAATTCTATAAGATATTACGAGGATAAAACTATATTTAATTTAAAATTGATGAATTTTATATTGTGCGATTATTCACAGAAAGCAGCGAAATATTGGCCAATTTTTGGATAAAAATAAAAATAGCTGGGTACAGAGTTTGTTTGATGTATTACGACCAATCTCGATTAAGATGAATTGAGATGGGTATCTCATCCGACTTAGAATTTAACCCTCTCTCAAGAGATCCGGTATCTTTGATCCAATTCCCTTAATAATTAAAAAGGAAAGGTTTTGTTTATAAGAAGGTCGTTTGACTTGCTACATTCATTGTTCAAAAAAAGGGTTTCTTGAGTTATTGTTATCAAAAACCTACACAAGCACCCAAACCCTGAAAACTGAAAATCAATAAAGTATTTCTATTCTAAAAAAAACAGAACAATTATTCGTCATTACGATGGCTACATGACCAGGAATTGAATCCGGAAATCTCTGAATATATCTCTCTGGATGTATATAAAAAGTTATGTAGTTGGTTAAAAATAACTCAACATTAGGTTATTTTTAACCAACTACATAACTTTTTACTGGATGTACCGATTTTGATGATTCTTTTTATCTTCGAAAGCTGGGACTGGTCGTGTGGTTCCATTATGGATCTAGTCTGAAATAAAAATATATTATTATTATTATTATTATTTAAATTGGAGCGAGATCTGAAGAGTAGTTTTTAAGTTATAATGCGTATTTAACTGTCTTCGACTACGTTCAAGCCGTTCTTTTTATTCATTAATTTTTTATTCATTTTTTTGTCAGGTGATATTTTGTATGTCATCATCACTAAGCGTGCAAAAAAATGTTTGACAGATTTTTTCTAAAGATGATTTGAGCCGATTGATGAGCCGTCGTTGACACTTTTTTTGTCGTAATCCATTGAAATATTTGACTTAGGGACTATGTTGAGCTATGTCTAGCTAACAATAATTTAATTTATTTTTTTTCTTCCTTACCTCAAAGGTCGTCAGTTGTGGTTTGTGTAGCCAGCTTATTCCCGCGAGTCTGCCTGCTTTAGTCACGTTTACCACGATTATAAGTATTCCGTTCATGCAGGTCATAAACCTGTGTGCCAAATTTCCGCGAAAAACAACCAGTGGTTCTTGCGTAAATGAGTAACAAATATACATTCATTCTCATAAACCTCCGCCTTTATAATATTAGTAAGATTACGCAATCCACCCGCGTAATTTGATACCCGTAAACCGAATAATGACGTTGTCATCACGATAAACAGCGCAGTCAAAAACAAAGCCGCGTCCATTCCGTTCATACAACATAATGGGGTTCTTACTTGGGTTCTTAGCAGTAGCCATTACGTTACAAAGGGGGTGAATAAAACCTCTAATGTTCAGGAAATTTATAGCAATTATCTAAGTTAAATACACCCTGAGTCGGCAAATTGTTTCAGTATGAAAGTTTATATTGGTTATTGTTTTTTTTTTTAACTCTATGATTCAGGAATTATTTTATTTTTTTAACATTTTTTTTTCTTTGTGGAGATAGTGATTCCCTACATCGGGTTTACATTGCATCATAAAACTGCGATTAGATACGGTAGTACGACTATTGAAAATTTTGTTTTACCGACAAGCAGCGTTGTTAATAATATTAAACCAAAAACCCAACTGCTAAATAATTATTCTTTCGCCCTCAGTTTCAGTTTATTACTTTTAACCAAACATTTTTTTTATTATATTTAGACTAAATTAAAATATGTTTATATATCACAATATATTTTTATTTATTTAACGAAACTGTAAATTAAAATCCGGCATAAAATATTCAAACTATAAGTTAAAAACAATCCCGAATTAAGAATTTATTTCAAGAACCTCGTTTTAATACCAAATTGGCTCTTCGATTTTATTAATTACAGCGCAAACGAGGTTCTTAACAGCTACAATTAAGGGGACAAAGGGGTGAATGAGACCTCTAATGTTCGCCACCGTTGCAGGCAATATGTCCATTACTTCCATTAAATCGTGTTTGTATTTAACAGTAATTTAAAAGATTAATGAAGCTCTTTCTGTTTGAAACTTTCTGTTTTTAGTTATTTGAAAAGAAAAAATAATTTTTTGAAAAGAAGGACAGGACATAAACCTTAAAATGTAAGAAAATAAAGAAGAAATCTCTTGTAGTAATAGTAGAACCTTGGGGGCTATGAGTGTAGAATATTCCTAGCCCCTAGAGATTTTTATATTGTGGGTGTTAAAACGCAGAAAAAATGGAATATACATTTTTTTATCACATTGCAGTAGCAAAGAAGCATGCAGTCCACCTGATGTTCGTGTTGCCCATGGGATGACATCTATAAGCAAATTAACATAGAATAGGGGTTCTATCTAAAGTCAATTACAGATGCGCTCCCTAGGACTAAGATGATCGCATTATATATGTAAAAGTGAACCGGATGAACCACTCTGCCAACGAAACACAAGAACGCTTCTAGACAACACGCTTCTAGAAATGGGTATGACGCTGGTACGGACGGTCGAACTACGTTGATTCTATCAGTTGGTAACCTTTTTGTTATTGAATCTGACGAAGACCTACCCATCCCAGGTTAATAACCATTACAATGCAAGTCTAAATATTTTTTTTTCCATATTACAATGTAACTTAAGAAACTCAAAATAAATTCAGTTCATTTACTGAGTCAAATCATTGACAAGGGTGTTCCACCCGTGTACTCCAACCTTCCTGGATAAAGTACCCTGGTTATATCACCTAATACATGCTCACAAACATACAATATATATATATATAGTGAAGTTAATTTGTATGTGTTCATTAAAAATCGATCGAGGAATCTTCTAAGTCACAATATATAACGTATTAAGATTACTCACCAGACACAGATCACAAATATTGTGATACATAAATTATTGTTTACTTAAATCAGGATCAAATTCAATGAAACCGACTCATAAATTTACTAAAATAGACGTGATTACTCTCATTTGAAATTAGATTCTATTCGGACAACCTTTGTAACGAACTAAATTAGATTTCGTAGCAAAAGCTAGCCAAATGGTACACAATATATTATTAACTAAACATAGCAAACGTTGAAATATTCGGGTGAACTCCTTATATATTGGTAGCCTAACTTCATCTAGACCTTTTGTTCCCGAAATTCTCTCCAAGCTTATTCTTTATACATATAAAATACGAGCATGCAAACGAGCTTGCATCCACCTGATGGTAAGTGGTTACTGACGGCCAATAAACATCTGTGATCGACTTCATATAGAACAGGGGTTCTATCTGAAGTCGCTCACAGAAGCGGATGAAGATCGCTTCATATGTACGTGAGCCAGTAACCATACTCTTTCACCGAAGCCCAAACACTGCTTCACGCTAGAAATTGGTGTGGCGGTAGCACCTCCCCAGTCGAACTACATTGGTTCAACCATCTGGTGATGGTTGAAGCAATGTAGTTCGACTACCAACATTCTCGTGGTTATTTAATCCAAAGGAAATCTACCCATTTAAGAGCTTAGTAACCGTTAGGAAGCAACATAATTTTCCGTATTACAAAATCACAACAGCTTGTACAAGAATTTCCATTAACGTTTGGGTCTCTCAAAATAAACTCAGTTCAATTACTTAGTCAAATCTTTGACAAGCCTGTTCGGATGTAATCGATTACGTTCGTTCCAATTAAAAGTAACGAAATAAATCAAGCACCGCTTAAATTATTGTAATCACTTACGTAATGAAGTTTCGAAAGTGAGAAAATTTGTAACGATTAAACTTTGTTTTGAGCAGTGATCGTTTGGCGTCACATTTAACTTTTCTGAAATGGAAATGCTGTATACTGTAGTGTATGTTGTGCGTATACATCTACTTCCAGGAAAAAGGTGTATTTGTCGTCCTCAACTAAGATCTATCTCATGAAATACGAATGCGAATACGAAACGGACGTAATTGAAAATGATAATGAAAAATATGTTTTCTACACTTCTACACCACACACTAAGATTCCCTTTAGGTGCTATAAAGGAATTAACGTAAAAAAGCCATATAAATAAAAAAATTAAAAAACTAAATGCTTCATACTTAAAAATATCGGAGAACGTCATTTTTTGTGAAGATAATGGAGAAATAAAATAATAATGAAGAAATGAATGAAAATGAACGAAATTAGGAGTCAAGATGCAATATACGGTGTGCAAGTCGATAAAAAAGATCAAGAATTAATAATGTATTAGAAACGAGTGCTCAAAACCGGGTCCAGCGTCCTGAAATAGTTTTAAATATTTAGTTTAAATTATAATATTTTTATTATTATATTTGATTTTGTAGTATGTGGTTCTCTATAAACACTTTGTTAAAAATCAAAATTAAATTTTACCAAAAAGTACTTTAACCAAAACTATTGCATTGAATTTGCTCTTTACAAACATTTTTTCACTTCGAATAGTTCCTAGAATCGTCAAGTACCGCCCGCCCTAGAGTTTGAGCGTACTAGAGGAAGTTACAAGCTTTTTAAACACTTCCTTCAAAGACATTGACCTTAGTCTGTATTGGTGCTTAACGCGCAGTTCCACGGAAGTGTAGCATTTAACCCAAATACTGAGGGCTAAGTACAGTATTTATAAAATTCATACTTAACACTTTAAACATATTTTACTGTGCAGAAGGGGTGAAATGCCTTAAAAAAATTACTAAGCCTTGGCTATCTGTCTGTCTAAACTGTAAAAGATACATACTTAAAATGTTTACAGAGTATGTATTACTATGGTCGTAAAGTATAAAGTGTTACAAATACAAAAAAGGGATATTTGGAATAATATATCTGATTTATTGATTTTTATGAATTTGCGTCAAAATAGTAACTATAAAGTATATGAATTCTTTAATAGTTTTTTTACTACCTTTTATTTGATACCCATATTGTTATGAAAATAAGAAATTCCTTTATTTTCTGTTCGCAGCCACCAAGTTTTAAATATATATAGCCTATGTGTCTATGCAAACTGACGCGATTCCAATCCGTCAAGCCATTAGAGCTGCAGAGCATGTCAAAAAATGGACATACGTACAACAATACATACCATACGTTAGAAAAATACTACGCTCCTTCTGACACAGTCGGATAAAAAGTACTAGTACTTTGTGGGAGCCTTTGTGGCTCGACTTCTGGAGGCATCACCTCCACGCCTATTTAAATTTGCTGTATTTTAGTCTAAAGGGTAAAGTATGGCAAGGGCCATGAATTTCGTTCGAATATAATATTAACGTTCGATTCGAAATTCGAATCGAATAATTCGATCTATTTGATATTCGACAAATAATTCGAACTATTCGAAATTCGTCGAATAATTCGAAGAAAGTTAATTATTCGAAAAATTTCAAATAGTTCGAAAATTATGCGATTTGATTATTCGATTCGAGCTTCGAAACGAATTTTAATATTCGATTCGGAACGAATTATTCGCAAGTTCGAATAATTCGCACACCCCTAGTAAGGGCATACTTGTCCTTGACATTCGAATTTAGTTCTCAGCGGTCTTGTCAGAAATTAATTACAGATGTCCATGGGCACTTGACACCGCTATCATCAGAAAGATTGCATACTTTTTGGTCATCGGACGGGAGTGCAGTGTGTATAGTGCATCCAGGTTGATCGGTCGCGAAGCAATTTAACCTAATGACAGAAGGTATGCACAGGTATGTATTTTGTCACCTGTTTTCATTGTCACTGATGCACAAGAATATAAGCTGTCATTCGGAATACAACCAGTGACCCAAAATTCGTAAATTTCATCTACAGGCTATAATTCGTTTTGCATATAAATCAACCAGTCTGAACATTTTGTGTTCTGGTAGTTCGAGTTTTTTATTACTTGATTGAATGTTACTACCGTTGTGTTATTTTGATGAGGATTTTTCTCTATTGGAAACTGAAAAATATAAATGGCATTTTTTTTCTTAGATGACATATATATATTTTTTTTTACATTGAAACAAATGAACATATAGTTCACTTAATAGAGTGTAGTCACTGCCCTTGATGAATATCTGTAAGCAAACTTCCAGGTGGTGTAGTTCACCGGGGGAGGTACCACCGCCATACCTATTTCTAGCGTAAAGCAGTTCTTGCGTCTCGGTGGATATATTAGGCGACCATCTTAGCCCGAGGGAGTGGAAACGCATATGCGATCGACTCCAGATAGAACCTCTGTTCTACATGAAGTTGCTTACTGATGTCCGTGGGCGGCAGTAACCACTTACTATCAGGTGGATTATGTGCTCGTTTGCTACTTCAATCTAATAAAAAAACTTATATAGAACAAGGGTTCTTTCTGAAGTCGATCTCAGATTCGTTG
>DWTU01002403.1:0-11553 GCA_018251515.1 Cecropterus confusis | reverse complement strand
CCTTCCTTCCCACGCAGTCGGGTAAAAATAAGTAATGTAATTATTTTAAAGAAAAACGTATATATTAAAAACAAAAGACATTTATATTTATAATACGTATTTCCCTATAAATGTATATACTTGATATTGTACATAAAACAAAAATGTATCGTGTAAATCAATATCTCAAATACATTTTATCTAAGCCGACATCTTGCCCGGTCTCTAACTGCGAATCCCAATTCGCGATCATTGTTTTAGGCAATACCGATTCGACAAGCCCGTTCATTTGACTTTGTAATTGTTCTGCCAGTTTTCTGTTCTCATAATGGAACAGTTCTACAACTTAAAAGATCCCTTTCAAGGTTAGATCTGTATCTAAAAGTCTTTAGGATCTTTGTTTAATTTCACTTCTTTTGCAAACATTTCGGCAAATTTATTTGATTTGTCTGATACTATAATGGGAATGCTATGTATGTTCATATCAGCTATTCAGCTCATCCACGCTGAATCAATTTTATCAGAGTGGTTCAGAAGGCAGAAAATTTACATAAATAATGCCAATTGAAGGAGGCTTATGAGCTATGGCTTTTTAATGGTTAGTTTCAATGGTTTTCAATAGCATGACAAGATAAATAAGATATAAGAACAAATGAATGGAAAAATTTGGGGATACATGTTAAAAAATATATGAGCGTGCACTCAGCTTGAATTACCTAATACTGATTAACGTTTCTGCCACGATTTGATCTAAGCAACGATTTGAAATAAAAAGTTATAAAACGAGTATTTTGATCGCGATTTATTTTAAACCAACTAAACGCCGTAATTCTTAAACTTAGAAAGTGAAAAGTTAAGCAAGTTTAAAATATGTGTCGGCACGGTCACAAGATCCCATCACATACGTCAAAAGCGAATTATTAGTGACGTGAAACAATTTGCACAACAAAGGCGGGCAAGAAGCGTCTCATTAATTAAAAGTTTACCCCCGATCCGCTGAATCGTGTAATTGATGAAAAACTTCAAAGGTTTTGTCCCTCCTTTTTTAATTAGAACACAATTTCCGGCGTTTCAGACACACTCGACGTTTTTGCGCGGCATGTGGAAGTTCGGTGTAGGCTCGACGCGCCCTCAAGGCGGTTATTGATTCGTGAACGCTATAATAGGCTCGTTGACAACTTGACGATTATCAGCAGTGGTATATGTTAGTAACTGATTTATGCGTAAGTGGAAATAAACACCATTAAGATAACCATAGACGATGATTATTTCATAACCACACGGTGTTTCGTGATATCCCTCCACAGGTATCTAAACATTAATCTAATTGATAACTATTCCGAGTCTGGGTGCTTATAGTAATGTTTTTGAGTGACCTGTAAAGTAAAATATAATTTATCTATTACTATTTCGTATAATGTTCGGTTACTGTGATGCGTCTAAACTTTAGGTGAGTCCTCTTGTTCTGTTTCAAGTTGTATTTCTAAGAACTTCAGTTAGCACTTAATATTGCGTTAACTAGCAGACAAAATTAACTTAGAATAGGATCGACTTATGTATGCACATATGTGAATAGTATATAAAAATATAGTCATAAAGATAAAACACGAGATTTCAAAAACGTCTTAAATAAACAACAATGCGTATAATATATTGTAAGCAGGAGGTGCTATAAGTTTTGGAGAGAGGTTCGGTGGTTTTATTACGGCCGCGAGTTATGGCTTATGGACAGTCGGAGACTGCGTCGTACACGGAACTAAAAATTGGATATAAGGTGCCCAAGCTTTTGAAATATCGCCTACGAACTTTTTGTTGAAATTATTGCGTTTCGATACTATTACATATTACTAAGTTGTTACTAAAATTTAAGTGAGTATGTAATTAACTTGATAGTAAACAATCATTGTTTCTCAGTAATTAACACCAGTATTGAACTCGAAATATGATTGGAGTACTTGCTACCTGTAGTCGGTCACATATTCCTTGCTATCTCTGAACATTCAGTTAAAACTCTTTGCGTAAGTATGTCTAATCGACCGCATGCTCTCTATCAGAATATAACACCGCTTAATAAGTACTGCCGCTGTAAAAATAGTTTAGCGATATTGTTTCGACGACGACTCGCATGGCGGAGCGATTGCCATGCTGGACTAACGCGCAGTGGGTTCCGGGTTCGATCCTCGGCCTGATAGATTTTATCTGAATGATAAATTTAGACTTTTGTTCTGGGTCTGCGTTCATCTTCGTGTGTGTCCATGGCACCCACGATACAAGTAAAATCCTAGTGTGAATAAACTGTGATTTTTACTTTTGACTATTTTCACTTGCTCGTTACCCCAGTTTTGCAACTTAGTAACAGATACGACAATTACTATATACACGATATACGATAAGTACTTTTTGTACACTTCACTGAAAACATTATTGAAGTATTATTTTGATGGTTTAACAAATATAAGATATAGCGTTACCTTAATATCCCTGAAGAAAAACATTTTATATTATCATGGACACCCTAAGGTTTAAGTAGTGAGAGCCCAAAGGTATTATTAAAAATATAGTAATATCCATCTTTGCTTTTTATGCCCCGTTCTCGATAGCTCAAGTCATGAAACGAGCTTTAGTACAAGAAAGTGATACAGAAATGGCCGTTTATACTACAATAAGTAATACACGATCATTAATATTCTGCGGAGTTAATAGTCTCGATGACTTATATGTTCTTTTCATATGAAAATCATCAAAAGAAAGTTTACTAAATATTCATCATATATGTTAGTTTAGCAAAGGGAGATCTTTTGCTAGGCGAGTTAACCTTCTTGGGCAACGGCCGTGCTCTAACTGTCTCAGTTCGGAGCTTGTATGCAAAATGCTGAGAATTGTACGATTGCGTGATAAAAAATACAAGTGGTGCCATATTTTAATGAGTTGTGGGAAGGTGCCACAGAAGTGGCAAGACTTACCGGGTAAAACCGCACGGTGTTCCTCTGAGCTAATAGCATTTTTTCTTTGTCGGCATAGCATAGCATTTTTCCGTAATAGGCAGATTGCTGCTTTTTTTGTTAAAATCTTAACGTGTTAACTAAACTTTAAAGTTTGTAGAAACGTTTAAATATAATATTTTCAATTTTACTTCCCCTAACGTAATTCTAACTGGGTCTCGACGAATATAATTTTAATAAACACTTCATCGATTAGAGGTATAATATCGGTCGCGGCAACGAACATGAAACGTTCCGAAGGCGTTTGATGAACGTTTCGCGTGCTTGCTCCAAGAAACCGCTTATTAGAAATGCCTCGGGTCATGTTATTGGGTTGCTTGAGACATTTTTGAAGCAATACTTACCTACAGGCAAGCACTGAGTTAAGTAACGTAACCGTTTTGGTTACTTTTTTTTGTTAAGGGTGATGGACACTGTGGTGGTGTTTCGTAGTACTTTATGCTAAGAACATCCACTCATCAGACGGACTGTCTCTGTATACTCATTGGCTACATTTCTTTTTTTAAAATACTACAGTATTTAATATAATTTTAATTGAATCGTCCCACTCAGAACAGGAAAAATTTTTTTTTGCTATTCAAGAAATTGTTTATTGTACGAGTGTAGTACTCGTATAATAAAACAATTGGTGTTACGGAAATTATCATTTCTTTATTATAATTGATATCTAGATTAATATTATGTTATTGCTTGGTTTGAAAGGCTATATTTAATAATGTTACATTTTATGCACTATGTAAGGAGTTTTTGCGAGTATTTCAGCAAACAACCAATCCATCTTGATATTTAGAGTAAGTAGTAATATTATATACTTATGGCCATAATAAAACCATCCTAAATATATATGCCCGCTATTTACGTTCATACCGTCAATCTTGTAAATTTAAACGCATACATAAAAACATCGTATTTAATATTTAAAAAAGGTCGCAAAAACAAGATTTACCTCAACGCCAGTCCAATCAAATAAAGAGAAATCCACAAAGGATCAACAGCTGTGTCTGATTGCAAACAGGCGAGCGATTCAAAAACAATATATTTTTTCCCTAAAAATATAAATTGGCCTTAAAAATTATTTAAAATATTTGGCTTTTATATACTGGCTAGAACAGTACAGTACAGTTAGTTACAGTGGGCTTTTAAATATTTAAATATTATATGTAAATGTTTATTATCATCATTGTCGTCTTTTTTTAATATTTAATAATATATTATTATAAAAATATATTTGTTACGGTGTCTCTTTGTAATTTACATAATAGGTTATATCCTCGTCGCATAGTTCGTTATTCGCTCGTAGTTCAGAAAGTACCTAAGCTAGGGCGGGAGTGCCAGGTGGGCGGTTAGGCCAATAAATAGATTTCTATTAGTGCCAAAGCAATACGACCTACACTATTTTGTTAATGCCTACTACTACTATTTTGGCGTAAATATTTAAGCACATTAGTAGGTATAATGTGGCTTAATTATGTAGAGTTTATTACAACTTTCCTATTACTAAATAAGCTTTGGGTATTCACTACTTAAAATTTTGTTTTAGGATGACGAGTAAGTTGTTTTGTAGTATATTAACTCGTTAGGCTCTTCTCGGCAAAAAGGTTAGGTTTTAAAGCTAAAGCTTAGGTTTGGTCGCTAAAAAGGTTATAATGCGAAATAGTTCTGAATAATCGCATAAAAGCTCTTGATAATAACGAAAAAAAAATCAAATAACATTCTATAAAGTTTTAATTAATAATAGTTGTGTGTAAAATAATCACTTATAATTTTAAATATTATCCTTAGTAATGCTGTTGCTAAGATAATATTTTTAACAGCACTATTGAGCCTTGGTTTATAAGTATGTAGTCGTTATTATATCTTATTCGTTGTTATACAAGTTATCCCCGTTTATACATTACAGTTTATACAATATTACCTCATAATTGTATCTTATCAAGATTTTTTTTATCAAAGTAAAGTAACAAACGAGCATGCAGACTGATCTGATGGTAAGTGGTCAGTGCCACCCGCCGTTACTGTTATTTGTAAGCAACTTCATATAGAACAGTGGTTCTATCTGAAGTAGATCACAAATGCGTTGCCACTCCCCAGGACTAAGGTGATCGCCTCATGTACAAGTGAGCCGGCAACCACACCCTTCCACCTCACGCAAGAACTGCTTCACGCTAGAAATAAGTATGGCGGTGGTGGTACTACCCCGGTTGAACTGGACTGGTTCTAGCACCTGATGCATTTTCTAAAAAAGAAACTATGTAGACCTTGAGTTTCATTTCAAGACGATAAAACCTAAACACGGCAGAGATTTCATTTCTGAGTAAAAGGTTCTGAGGTGGGCTTATATACACTGGACATTATCCCTGTTGCCCTTGTAAGTCTTTATTTTAATGATCAGGGAAATCCATTAAGTCGAGGCTGTGTTTCTGTACCTTACGTCAAACGCTATGTCGCCGTGCGCATACTGATGTGTTAACCTTGTGAAACACGGTGCGGACCTCAATTTAATGCTTAAGAACCGTATATGTAGAAGGTAAAACCCAATATTTATTTATACAGCAAGTGAAGTTTCCCTGTAGGGTTCCGTACCCAAAGAGTGAAAACGGAACCCTATTACTAAGGCTCCGCTGTTCGTCTGTCTGACTGTCTGTCATCAGGCTATGATATATAGGCTATGATATGATATATAGTTCATGATAATGAACCTTGATAGCTAGACAGTTGAAGTTTTCACAGATGATATATATCTGTAGCCACTAAACAACGAATACTAAAAACAGAATAATATAAGAATAATATATTTCAGAAGCGCTTCCATAAAACAAATCTGTTTTTTGCCGTATTTTATAGATAGTGGTACGGAACCCGCCATGCACAAGTACGACTTGCACTTAGGGGATTTTTAATAATAAAATCATACTTGATATTAAGTGGTCGGTGGTATCTGTAAGCATTTCATATTGGTTAGGAGCCCTTCGTGATTTCATTTCGGAGCTATTCCGCCACGTTAATTTCTGCCTTATAATGAAGTGTAAGTGCTGACTTATTAAATTAGAGGATGTGGTTAAGACGACATTTACAGGCATGCTTATACGAGACGTTTCAACTTAGTTCTCATGAGCGACAATGCATCCGTGCCTGACTTTAGGTAGGAATCTAATTGGATACTACACTGAAATCAATGGGTAGCGAAATATGATTTCCGCATGCGCGGTTGGTTTTGCATAATCGAAAAAGTGTCTTTATCAATAAAAATATTATTATTATTATTATTTTAGTGTTTTGTCGGGATACTTATATCCAGTAGTCGACAATATGGATCAAAGCTGAAAACAAAAGAAACTTTATTTTTCCTCCTAGATTAATTTACTACAGACGATTTCGGATTACATAACACTATAATAAAACTCCAGTCCCTTGGGAGCTGGCTAATGCATGGAACCGTGTGGGAGGGTCCAGGGCCTCGTTTATATGCACGCCGTGGCTCCAACGTAGCGCCGAGGGACAATGCAAAACACGGTACTAACGCCTTGCCCTTAATGGATTTCCTAAATCATTCACGTTACCGGATTTGCGTGTGTCTTTATTGGAATTTACGAATGAGTTTCGGGAACTTCTAAGGTCACGTTAACACAATAAAAGTGGGCAAAATAGTTTGAGCGTAATAGCTGAGAGCAACAGTGATTGATTATATAAAATTACAATGTTGATAATTTCATGTTTATCGTGCAAACTCAACTAAGTGATATTTAATGTGTAAATGTCATATCAATGACAAATAGGCTTAAGTCGATAATAGATGTAGTGTGATGAAGTTATGACAAAAAGGCTTAAGTCGATTATAGATGTAAAGTTACGTTTTAGCAGTAAATGAATAATTTTAAGTAAGATTCAAACAGTAACATTAAATATTTATCACATTTAGTCTGAGACGACACACGTGTCGGAGCGGTTAATATGCTGATCTGAGATGCAATGTGTTTCGGGTTCGATATCTACCCGTGAATATATCTGAATAATTAATTTAGTTGTTCATTTGAGTCTGGGTATTCCTATGATGAAACCATTTGTGTGTCTATGGGACCCATGACACAAGAACAGTCCTCGTGTACTATAAGCGTAAATGTGTTATGTAGCCAGTGAATACAAGTACCATAAATTCTACTCTAAAATTAGACTCTTGCTTAGTATACATAAAGTCTATAAGTTATAAAGGCTCAGGCATTTCCTACTGCGGTATACTTACGTTTACTTACTGTTTTGGACAGACTAAATGAATATTTAGCGTCTCCTCATAATTTTAATTAAGTAATTTAAAATTATGTGGGTTAGCCTTACATCAGTTTGTAAAAGAGTGTGTGCATATGTTCTTACATATGCACACACTCTTTTACAAAGTTACACTTTTTTGTATAATCATTCAAATTATTTATAAGTATTTAAAAGCCTTACATTTGATGATAATTAGTAGAATTAGTTTTTATTCTACAAACCGTATCAAGTAGCAGTTTGCTAGAATGCAACATCCCCATGGATAAAACATTATTTTTATTTCGAAACAAAATAATAAAAAAAAACTCAAGATATGTGGACAAAAAAAAATTACAAATTCATGGTAACGAAAAAAAATCTTTTTAGTGTTAACTCAATAGATGGAAGCAACTTAAATATAGAGTACATTAAGTGATGCGTTACGTCAGAACACGCTTCGTCGTCCCATGATAAAAATATCTGATCTGTTTTCCTAAACGCGCCAAAGGAAGTGCTTCTTTCCTTAGATAGTTGTTTTAAATCGAATTGTATACACAAATTTGCGGACTGACCCAATATTTCTCTGTTGGACCATCATGGACCTTTAAAGTAACAGACCACAAAGATGTTCGTTACATATTCAATAAGCAAATAAATTTATTGTAGTTTCAGTACTACCTCAAAACCAATTCAATGGAATCAATAACGAAACAGATCTGATTAATGACAGTCAATCGGAAGTAATAATCTGATTTGTTATTCAAAAAGCAATTTGGATCAAACGGATTGAATGGACATAAGTAACGTTGTCGGAAGGTTTATTTTAGATTGCGTTTAACTATGTATTAATAGTTTCTAGTTCCTGTGAACTTCATAAATATTTAATAGTCTGTATTTGTACAGCTTTAGATGTCAGGTTTTTTACATTATTTGTTTAAATGTTATTTGTCACATTCCAAATTACCCATAAAAATGATAAATAAACAATGATAAATAAGAATACATTATTTTTTTACAAAAGATTTTTGTAACGTACATGCTGGCAAGTATACCTACTTACTTACTCGTAATTGGGACTTAAATTTTGACGCTTCATTTTGAGTGAATAAACGTAAAACTAAATCCGAAACTATCTTTGTGTCTAAGGTAACTAATGCGTGTTTGAACATAACAAATAAACAAACAAACAAAAGGACAAAGGAACAAACTGAAATCCAAACGATTATATAAAAAACAACACCTAAAATCAAGTTGAAAGATCGAGCCCCAGGCACAGTGTGCTTACTGGAGATAAGAAAATGTTAATTACTGCAAGACACACCGGATGCTGCACGTAGGGCAGTTTAAAATTCAGCGAGGGCACGCGCTGAATGGCCTCTTTATCTTTTAATTCACTATCAAGTCCACTAGCGAGCCTTTTTATTACCCTTTATTAGGATTTACAAAGAACGTTTCCTAAGAGTAAAAATGCAGCCGGGTTTATTTAAACGATATCTTTTACATTTTGTAAAAAGTTAGTAATATGTGTAAGATTGGATTATTTTGTCGAACGTGTAGCGAAATGGGATGTAACATTAAACTTATTATGTAAGTACCTAAAATGGAAAGATTTTTCATAAAATATTTGCAATAAATTATATCTACAATTGGTCATCTTTAGCGCCGTCAATAATATTATAGTTCTCCTCATTTTAATCTATTAGACTTCTACTCACCATGAATTAAATTTTATCTCAAGGAAAATGCTATAATATTACTTTGCAATAAGAACTACTCACACAATCTACTAAATACACCATCGTAAATTACGTTTTCACTTATCGCTCCATATGGTCAAGTCATCAGATCGACTGCATGCTCGCTTGAAACTTCAATGTATGTAGGTACATTCATGTAGATGTTAGCCAGAGGATCGAATACAGGATCTACTTAATAACAAATCGGTATTGCGACCGTTACGGCATGTTAAACGTAAAAAAAACATCTCTTTAATGTTTAAAAAATAAACCAGATTGATCCGGAATGAGGCAAAAGGTCAAACGCACCTGTCATTGTGGCTGAACAATTCAAATAGCTACCTTCAGAGGGCGATATTAAAAATCGCCGACGTGAAATTTATGCGAAAGGGCCAACGAACACTTACGGCTCTCGTGTTAATGGACTTGTTCCACCAGCAACTGTTGACGAGCAAGTAATGAATGAGTAAATGAATATATATATTTTTTTTTTTTTAAGGCAATTATCATTAACTTCAAGATTGGGAATCTGTGATGAGCAGGTATGGAACTCCGGTTTCATGCAGAGTTGGTTTCATTTTATTTATAATGATGAAGTATTACTGCATATTTAAGTCGTACATAATGATAATAGTTTATTTTCTCTCCGGATACGGTCTAAGGCTAAGGTACAATTATTTAAAACATAAGGACATGCTCAACCTTGCGAAGTGAGAACCTGGTACCTATTATAGGCATGGGAAACCTGGATTACAGGTCACCGTCCGTCATATATCTATTGGAACAATAGATGCGGTAAATATTATGGACAAGGATAGATTACTCGCTTGAAAGCGTGGTAAACACTTTTTTTTATATAAAAATAAATAAGTTAATGCTTATTTATTTTTAGTTCGTAGACAGGTGTTCATTTAGAAAATCCCTCTATTTGCTCTTTAAATTATTTTTTATCCTATTAATTCAGGTATCGTAAGGCGCCCAACCTTCGCTTTACTCACCTTCGCGGTGAGACAAGTGGGACAAAATCCGTATTAAAATTCGCCAGCCATTAACGGGGCGTCGGCTCCGAGAAAGCTATATAAAGAATAGACACATGTTACAACTTTACTTCCTTTATATTATATTATATTTATTATATTTGACAGTTTCTCGCCTTTGTGACGAACATCAAATACAGTATTATAAGGTATGTACGTTTTTTGTTTGTTTATCGAGGATTGGACCACCTTTTTAATGTGACGAACCAAAATTAAGGATGTTAAAAAGGTTAAGCGTGTGTTAGACTGTTCTTCAAATAGGTCAACGAAGAAAATAAGTTCTTACCCACACTTTGTTTAATCAGCAAAATTATTTTATTTATATAATTCATACATCATGTTTTGGTGCACAATAAATTTATTAATAAACATTAAATTTAATGAATTTGTAATACTAATTCTTTCATACAATAAAAATGGGATTCCTACAATAACAAGGAGGAAGAGAATAAGTAATAATAGAAACCAATTATACGTAAAGCACTTGTTTAATACTGATATTTGGTCATATTAGAGTCATCTTAAATATATATAATATATAAGGCGATCATCTTAGTCCTCGGGAGTAGTAACGCATCTTTGATCGACTTCAGATAGAACCCCTGTTTATATGAAGTTGCTTACAGAGGTCCATGGGCGGTAGTAACCACTAACTATCAGATGGACTGCAGGCTCGTTTGTTACTTTAGACTGATAAAAAGAAAGCGATAATAACGTTTTATTTTACTTTTTAAATCTTGTAATAGCGAACGAGCCTCCAGTACATCCGAGAGTAAGCGGTCATTGCTGCCTATGTACATTTGTAACCTAATCCACATAAAATGAAAGCCACAAGCCAGGTAATCAAATTGCTACTCCTAAAGGTAGTGGATGCCTCAGATAAGTAAGTTTTTTAACCACACTCTCAAAACCAGAAAATTATACATTAATACTGCTGTTATAAGGCAAAGATAGTTGTGGCGGTGGTGCCTTCGGAGCCGAACTATTAAGGGTTCTATTACCTTCAAAACATGCACTTAAGATTATTACGCACAAAAGGGTGATCTCGCGAGATTATTAAGAAATATGCCGACCCACTTGCCCTCATAAGATTAATCTCTAACACCAAAACTATTCGGCAGAGTCCAAAATTGTGCAATTTCCTTAATTAAACCGTTTGAAGTATGCTGGAATTAAGCGGGCCTTATTCTTTTCAAGTTTCTATTCATAACTTCTTTAATTTCGGGCCGGATTACAGCGGCGTCCCAGAATGAGCCTCAATTTATGCAGGTGGAATAACTTTTATCGCTTTAAAAGTTCGAATTCTACGGTCATCGTTATGCTTCCTGGTTCGAGAGCCTTGGTGCCGATGAATGTACTCGTAGTTCGTTGAATATTTTAAAAATCATATTATGTGCTTACAACACACCTGTGTAATTACTTCATTAGGCCAGTTAAATAGATCAAAAATAATGTGGTTACACATCTCAGTGTGATGTGTATGTTTGTCTATTTCTTTGGGACGTACAACAGAACAAACGTCTTAACGGATTGTGACATATCTTTATCATTGGA
>DWTU01002402.1:0-11554 GCA_018251515.1 Cecropterus confusis | reverse complement strand
GAAGTGAGTGCCGGGGCGCCCGCTGTGGCGCGCCCGCCCGACCTATACTTGTACGGCACGAGAAGCTAGTGGCCACTGCACCTGCCGATTTAAGAGTCCCAACCGAGGTCGGCCAGGGATGCCTCGTTGTTAATAATGAAACAAACGTCGCATAAGCCAAAATGAAACGAATATATATATACATCTTTTGTTGGTTAAGTGCTTGGTTTTGAAGTCTACCCTCGACTTGCTAATATTTCCAGTATATGTCCTTTAGAGCTTTAGTATATTTCCTTTAGAGCGATATAAAAAAAGTCTCAAAATAAGGTAAAATGACTTCAACTTAAGATTTGGTTTTATGATCTTAAACTTAAAGTTCTTAATACTCAGCACTACATAAATCGGTAAAAATGAGTCTAGTATTTTCAATACGATTTAAAGACTGGGATACGTATATTATGCTTAACACACTAATCAGGCTGGAACGCGCATTGCTAAACACTGTTTTTCTGGTAAGTTGGTGGTGTTTTCGGAATTTAACCATGAAGAGTATGGCGAGTTCAAGTTCCCGCTAGCATCGTTGACTACCGCCTACAGGACATGGTCGGTCAACCGTAGCGTACATAATTTACATACATAAACGAATCCCTACTGTCGGCCTGTTCATCCCAATACTAAAAATATTTTTTTCTCTCTTCTACTCGTAAGATAGACTAAAGAAGATAGTCTAAGTATGTGAATATACATATATTGAACTAATATATATTGTTTCAGAGTGAAGACGGCGCTAGCGCAGTTCAACGAATTCTCATAGATGCGATGTAACCCAAGACATTATATTAACTGCTTTGTTTATTAACGCGTTGATCGCGGTGGTTCCAACGAGCGGGTCAAGTCAAGAGTCAACTAGTGAAGTAACCTATTGTAAATAGCTAAGTTCGTGTGTAAAGGAATGTTACTCAAGTTTATTTATTTTGTTTTTATTTTTTATCATGTTGATCGATTTATTGGCGGTGATTGTCGTCAAATGTTCATTTGTTTTGCTCATTATGTTAAGGCTCTTTTGAAGAGTGCTCGGTGTTTTACATGTATCGCTTTGTTTATATACAATTTATACGATTGGAACGACTTCGAAAATCATTTTCACATTCTGCCATACTTCATCAAATCGATTTCTACTAAAGTCATAATAAGTTTTAAAAATAATAAAAATGTTAAATATTAATGGAAAATTATTAATAGCGATTTACGACTAAATACCGATTGCCTGTATCATTTTGTTTTGTTAGTTTATTTTGCAAATTAGCGATTACGTTCGAATAATTTCGCAAGGAAAAATATTTCCAACGACAGAGGTGCTACCCTCGTAAAATTATATATGCTTAACGAGTGTAGTAAGACTACAGTAGAGTAATATAATGGGAGCGTTTTACCTACCAATAAAACGTAAATTTACTTTGACGATGCTTATTTAAGAGACTGGGGATTATAGCTGTCCCTTTTTTAATTATTTCTATGCGACTACTCAGACTACCAGTATTTATACGGTCGACGTTCAGGACATCTTCTTTCGGAGTCTAAGTCTTTACATTATGCTTAGGTCACTTTACAACAGGTTGATCAAAACATGGAATGAAATGAAATGGAATGAATGAAACAAGTTTTAGGGGTTATTATCCTACTTCGTCGCCACAATAGAGCTTCTCAAGATAGCTTCGTAAAAATGTAATCGATAAATAGCAACTGAAAATGAATATCAACTTTAACAACTATGTTAATTTCGGAGTACATTTTTATATAGCAGGTGTATATTTAACGATAATGATGGTGCATTCATGGATGAGGCGCATGCGCGAATGGTTGTTCGGAAACGATAGATAATAAGTTACAGTGTTGTATAACATTGCATCTGTAATTTTTAAATTATTTGAATGTTACTATTCTGAATAAATAAGCGCTGTTTGTAAGATGTTGATCATAATCTATACTAGGGTTGTAACGGAACTCCGCCTCCGCCTCCGTTTCTGTGGAACTTCCGCAAAAATCGAACCGCCACCGCCTCCGCAAAATTTTTGCGGAGTTATGATGGAGGTTTATTTAAGTTGATCTTAACGTACAACACGCAAGGGGATACACTAGGCGACGCGGACGCTCACCTACATGTTGCAACTAAATGAATGCCTTTATTGTGATAGAGATATAACATCAAATGTAAAGCTTTTTCTCCCATATTTCACACTTATAAGCGCTATTAAGTTATGTGCTAAGTAAACAATTATTTAGTGACAGCCGGCACGGAAAGCGACAAATCGGCAAAGCTGTTGTTGGTGATTATAATTTTCTTTTTCTCAATTTTGATAATTAGCAATTATTTGACTTTTTTTAAGAACTGTTCTATGCAAAGTTCACCTTCACCTCCGCGTCCGCGGAGGTGAACCACTTAACTTCTGCATCCGCCTCCGCCTCCGTTAAGATGGCCTCCGTTACAACCTTAATTTAAATATATTTTTTTTTCGACGGGGATACCTTCGAAAGGTACGTCCACGTGGGGCGACGCCGAGTTATGTGGGACTCCTATCCACTAAAACTCCCCCGAAAGCCGTCTTTGACGCTGCGAAGAGAACTCCGGGATCTCCAAAGGAACTCTGAGCGCGTAGCCCCGTCGGGCTCCGCTCAGGAGGGCGTAATAATCCACCACATCCTTTGGTGTTTACGACGCAATGCGACCACGCATTGCGCCGTCTTTTCCGGGATCTGTGGCCGGACGTTTCGAGCTCCCACTTCTGCGCCCGAAGCCCTAGAAGCCCTATTCTGGTTCCGGAACTACAGGGGAGTTGGAGGTTATCCACATTATCTTTTTTTCGAGAGGAAACCTTCAAAAGGTACCCGGCGCCGTAGGAGCAAGGCCGGGTTATGTGGCACCGGATTTTTTTACACCAAATCCCCCAGTGGCCGTTTTCATCGTTGCTAAAGCGGGATCACCAACAGAACCGGAGTTCTACAAGCGCGATGCTCCTTTCGGATTCTTCCCTGGCGAGCATTTCTGTTTTTTACGACGATATGCGATCACATATGCCGCCGTCCTTCCCGGGGACACTTGACTGGACGGCTCGGTCCCCCACTCTTGCCGCCCGCAACCCCGGAAGCCCCCTTTTTGTCGGCTCTTACGGCAGGGGATACCGTAGCCCTATTCTGGGCCCCGAACTGCAGGAACAGACTTCGACATTATCCTGCACATTAATGTAATGTCTTACTGAAAATAGTATTCAGATTGGTTATATTACATTTAAAGAGCGTGCATCGCCCGAGATGGTTTTATACACGTTCTGTTGACAGGTAAAATGCTCCTGTAAATTCGAGTAATATAATGAATTAAATGGGTATTCGTTGGCTAATTGTTATTGTAATGCTAGTGTAAGCGTGATCGATAGAAAGACTAATGTGAGGGGATGTGATAAAGAGTAGAGAGGTGCGCTGTAGCTTTTGATAAAACATGGATTACAATGTACTGTACAAATCCTTGTCGTTTACTGTATAAATTAATATAATGCGTTTTATATTTTAGTAAGGATTTTATTAGTCAAAGAATAATACATAGTGTTTGTATTTATTCCCAATATTATAGGTGTTCGTGTGAATATGTGAATGATTGTGACTGCTGTATTAATCTCGAATGAATTATGATATTCTTTAAATTTACAGGGATTGCCCATAAATGTGACGTCATACATATATGTGTGATATTTTTTTCAGTTTCAGTTATGGTTTAAATTTTGCTGGATTTACAATAAAATAGTTTTTTTGATGGGTAAATTTCAAGTTCTCAAATGCATTTTATTATTAGTCACTTAATAAAAGGAGAATAGATTATAAGTCAGATTTTTAAGTATCGCTAGAGTTATGAATCTATGAGGTATAAGAATTGATAAAATTTCCTCTTATTTATGGGTGATCTCTGATACAAATAAATTTAAAATAAACGAAATGTTTTCATGTCGTTCGAGGTTCCCGTTCACTGTAACTATGATATGAATCTGTAATACGGATTCGACTGTACGCATTATATAATAAACATAATTATTTCAAACTACATCTAGATATTGCGATGCATATGGGCTCATTTTAAACGTTTGTGTGCTATATAATGATGGTGATATCATTCAGTCATTTCAAGTTTAGTTGTCAACGTGGATTGTTCTAAAAATACATCATCAAATTTGCTTCTATGCTACACAAACTGTTTAAAAGTTTTGCTTGAATGTACGTTGTGATTATTACGAATACAGAGTGGGAATTATTGCGTGTAATGTAACGTCTTGGCAACGAGCTTGTAGGGCTCTGACTGACCAGTACTGCACAGCAAAGGATTTTTATGCGACGCATATATTTATAACTTGATAGCATGAAAATGAAATTGAAATTGTAATGGTGATTTTCTGTACAAAAACAAAGTGACGGTCAGCTAAGGCATATCGTGAATGAATGATTTAAATTTTATTTTTACAGTTTTCAGTGGATTCTAGTAGTCGTACCTATATAAAAATGCCATACCGTGCCGACAATGAGAGCAGTCCCTAAGTACACTAAATTAAACATTACATCCACCTGTTTGTGCAGTTGTAATAATACAAGTGTGCCAAATATTACAGAGCGCCTCTTGTATCATTTAAGTTACATTGCACGCCGATGTTCCCGGTTAACACGATGTAACGTGTTACATGCGATAGTGAGTTCCGATGTAAATTATTTACTTGTTATATAATATTAAAATTGTATAAATAATGTATGATTATTTATTTTAGTAAAATGGTGTCTATTTGTCTTAAATAACTGTGTTAGTTAACAGTTAATATGATATGTAATGATCTAGGTAATTTCTATGGCGTAGAAATTTATTACTGATCAACAGATCAGATGCAATGTGGCATCCGAAGATATATATATATAGCAAGTATCGATCAAAATTTATTTTAAAACAATAAAAGAAAATAAATAAAATGAAGTTAATTCGTTTGTTAAGAATACCAGTGTATAATATATTGCGGATAATGTAGCTATGTATAAATTGTACAAGACTGATAATTCATAATTTGAATTACAGTTCAAATATTACGTAGTTGTGTATGGAAAAATATTTTGCACGTATGATGCTATGTATATTAGGATAAATATTGACTATGAATTGGGAAATACATGAAATTAAGTACATGGAATAACTATACCACAGTCGTACGTGAATACATGCTAATTTTTGCAAGCTATAAATAAATAAAACAAACGTCTGTTTGTGATTTCGAGGCATTTACGCTGTCTTAAATATATGGAAGATCTGAGATCTTTTAAATACTGCATACTTTGTCTCGTTACGATCTATGATCATATTTTCTTTAAATGAATAAAACTTTAGGTCACTGCTATTTGAAAATAGGACCAATAGCGATATTATAGTGCGGGTGTTAAGGTCCATTTATACCTGATACTTTAAGCATTGGATAAATTGAAACACCAAAATAGATGCCATCTTTTGCCACCAGCATTTGCCTGAATGATTTGTTTTTGAAAATTTAAACTAATACATAGACGAAGTAATTAATTAAACTCTGACACTGGACATTATTTTTTTATTCAGATGCATATGAAACTTCTAAACTAATGAGATCAAACATCAAAAAGTATATTTTATTTGGTTACCTAATTTGTGGGTCTGGTGACAAAATAAATGGTGACAAAATATGAATTATCACATTAAACGATCTAAAAAGTGTTTGTATGACATGTGAATGTAGTGTTATTTTTCCTTGCAGTGAAAGCAAACTCAGTTGTAAGTTGTTTTTCATAATAAAATGAAAAGTAATTAAATTAATCACTAACAAGAAGAAAACATTCATTTAATTTTGACATCAGTCACTACAATGGCTAATTTATATTTTCAACCTAATGTAGTAATTTAACTAGCTAATTATTGTGTATCATCAATGCATCACAGCGAAATGAAAGCTCATAATATTAGTTTATTTATAGTCACAAAGTCGCGACTTACGACTAGAGATGTATTATATACGTTATACTACAAAATGTGTTTTAAATCGAATCTCTTGTATAGATTGTAGTTAAAATTAACATTATATACTATGTATTTTGTTAATTAGACTTTATCTAAGCGAATCTTTGGATTGTTTATGGATCATTTAGTAAAGCTATTGCGTACATATTGTATGCATGTAAATTGATGTATTTAGAAATTATGAAAAAATACTTGAGTAATTTACTTTTATGATTGGAAATTTTATTGAATTTATAAACATTTGTTTCGAAAAATGTGAACAGGTCGGCAAGAAATATATGTTTTGTTTATTGTATTTTTGACAGACGCTACAAAATATAAAGGGTGAAGACCAACGCAGTAAATATTATTCATGATGGCATTACATTAAAATCAATGCATAATACACATTGGTTTATATTATATACATCTTAGCGACTGATACGATTTTTAAGAATATGAGGAATACGAAGGCCTTTCGGCGATGAGCCTCTAGATTGATGTGTAGGTAAAGATATTCCGTCGAATTCAAAATTAACTAATATATTCTATTGCTAGATTTTCAGTCTTGAATGATATGAAATATTGTAAATGAATCTTTACATATTTTCTTTTTGTATTTCATAGCAGTAATTTGAAAGCCATTATTTGTATTAAAGTGAAAGTTAAAGTAAAGATATATTAAATTTTTCTGTTTTCACAGTTAAGATCAGTTGGAATAAATTATTTTTGAAGATTTATTTCTACCAATTTGCTAAGCAAAGGGCTTCAAGTTTAATCATCGGTCAAGCGTGATAATGCTGATATTATTGGCTTTATTAGTGTCCATAACACTGAAAATTCTGCGTATGGAGTGTTTATTTAAATAAAATGTACTAGGATAAAAAAGTACTTTTGTATCAGTCATAAATCATAAAATATAATTACGTAACTAGCTAATATTAAAATAGTTACCGGATTGTGACAGCTATGTATCGAAATCCTGTAAATAAATTATATAGTTTTATGTTAATAAGTAATTCGAATCGCCAAAATAATTTGTCATCAATTTCATACGTTAAGTTATATGTATCTACCAGCTATTAAAATATATGAACCAACAATGCCAAAATTTGAGCTTTTTTGTCATAATACCTAATAAATATACCTACTATATTATACACATATTAATATGACATTTATATTATTAATTCTATTAATGGTTACAAACAACCCTAAATTTAATAATATAATATTTAATAATACAGATTATGCGATATATCATAATATATATGATGATATATTCGACGACCCCCGTGGTGGAGCGGTCATCATACCGGTCTGACACGCAGTAGGTCCCGGGTTCAATCGCCGGCCAGACAGACATCTGAATGATGAGTTTAGATGTCTGTTCCGGGTCTGGGTGTTTCTGTATTCGTCTTTGTGTGTCCATGGGACCCACGACACAGCAGAAAATCGTAAGGGGGCGTAAGGCGACTCATCTCCCCTCCTAGATATAGTCACATTTGTTTCAAAACTAATCGCGCGTTGGATTGTTACGGGTTATTAAGACCCCTCATCGGGTGATTGGATAATACGAGCCCATCCCCACCCGTCATGTCTCACGTAACGATTTGATGTCTCTTAACATGGATTGGGATAGTATGACAATAGCGTATATTCCATAGAAAAAGTTCGTATTTGGGTTAGATATGATATCGCGCGAAAGACTGCGAAGTTGTCATGTACGCACGACTTCGTGCGATTTCGCCGACTCGCGATGTGACCCATGTACGAAGGATAATTGTATATGTCTTATATACTGTATATGTATCTATGTATGATATACTCAGGACATTCAATATGCGCTATTAGTCTGACATATGTATTGACGGATCCAATAGGGCTTTTAGGTCCTCAAATATCTTAATGAAAGTACATATTTTATTTAAAGTAATTCGTCGTGTTCAATGAGAAGTCAAAATATCAGAAATGGTCAGCACCAAGCCTTTCCGAAATCTAAAACACTGCAACCTCCTTTTCGACGTTCTTATTATGAAAATAACATGGAGTGAAGTTTTATTTGCGTAATCGTTCAATGTAATTGCCATTCATCAGCTTTTTGAAATTTACTGTTACACATAACAGCTTCAATTATGCAATTACTTATGCGGTTTAAAATAATTATGTAATTCTAATTTTATAAGATTTTCAGAAGGTGACAACGGAATGGGTTTGAATTAGTTGCGTAAGTAGTTAAGTACTTAGGTACGAAAAGGTAAATCAAAGTTGCCTAGACACACCTTTTCATTTAAATTTAAGATTTTTACGAAAGCTAATATTTTACAGTAGGAATTCAAAATAATGACATATTCTAGGTCTCTATTTAATTAACGCGAAATTAAATTACATCTCTTCAAATAGCAACGAAGCCACGTCAAAGAAAAGCTCAGAGTTTTCTATTTATAATGTTGAAGGCGGCAATTAAATTATCCTCGCTTTGAGGTCCGTGATATGAAATATAAAAACCGCAACCATTTTATCTTCATGAGAATAAATTGTACAGAATATTGTTTTACCTATTCGTAATTCTTGTGGGTTTTTGTAATGAAAGGCAAAATAAAACAAAGAAATCTTAAATTAGGAAGTGGAGTTTTAAAATAAAACCTTACGCGTGTATGCTTACATTTACATTTATTTTTATACGTAAAGTAAAAATAAATATTCGAATTAGGTGTATTTACTGTAATCAAGATAATTTATACATCTTTGTAAATCTTAATGAAAATTTTAATAGGTCATTACTTATCTGTTTTAATGTAAATCACTTATATAATATTCAAGTTCTTTCACCTTTTCGTAGTGTATATAAAACCGAGCGCTACCGAAGAGAATTATATGCAATCGTTTAGTGTAGTGGAGGAAAATGAAAACAAACCGACTATTCGGAGCGTTAAGAGCTTCCTTAAGGTATATTACTAGATTATATTACTAGATTATAACGACTGCTTGAAGCAAATCGAAAACAATATATTTGCAAACTCCCGCGAATTTTAGCGGTATATTTCTAGCTTGAGATCCGAAGGAGGTTTCGAGTCAATGGCTACATATAAGGGCGAAATTCTTTCGGGTGTGTCAGCTGCTGTAGCCTTTGCCACCTATTTTGGTAGCGCTTTTTCATAAAATGTACCATATCTGAACCCTCTAGTGAATGGAACTAAAGACACCACAAAATAATAATTATGTAAATATATTTGAGTTCTATTTATTGGATGATAGATATAGCATTGAGAAATTAAAATCTAACAGTTCCATTGGACCTGATAACGTCCCGCCCGCAATTCTCAAATGCTTAAAAGAGAGCATATGCTCGCCACTTTGTCACATCTTTAGCGTTTGTCTTAGAATAGGGACATATCCTATCCAATGGAAAACGTCCACAGTTACTTCTATACTCAAAACCTCTAACAGGTCTCTGGTCGACGAATACCGTCCTATCGCAATCCTGTGATCACCAGCTAAGATATTTGAGAATTTAATATATATATTATAAGATATTTGAGAATATTCTCCATAAACTCATTTGTTTACACACAAGTGGACAAATATCTCTCAAAGGCACAGCATGGATTCAGAGCTAAATGTTCAGTCGATACTAATCTTCTAACTGTGACGAACTTCATCTCTGCAAATCTGGATCTTGGCCGGCAGGTCGACGCTCTCTATTTTGATTTTAGGAAGGAATTCGTTAGAGTCGATAACGTTGTTCTATTAGCGAAACTTTGTGCTATAGGATTTGCTCCTGGCCTTCTGAGGCTATTAGCTGATTATTTGCGTGATTGACAATAGTACGTTAGATTAGGTATTTATGAATCTGCCCCCTACCACACACATTCAGGCGTAATTCAAGGTTCTATAATAGGGCCTTTGCTCTTCCTAATTATGATCAACGACCTACCGGCGGTTTTTACGTATGCAGAATGTCTTCTTTACGCAGACGACCTCAAACTGTACATTCAGATACAGTCAGAAACGGACTGTTTTAATCTCCAGGAGGATGTTCGAGCGGTGTATAAATGAGTATCATAAACAAAATGGATTTTAACCTATCTAAGTGCTATGTTATGAGTTTTGGTCGAATGTGGGGTCCAGTCTTATTTGATTACAAAATCGGCAATACCGTGATGCCTAGAACTCTAGTAATGAACGATTTTGGGTGTCGCTTTCGACCAAAAGCTCACTTTCCACAATCATATAAGGTCAATTGCACCTATTTCTAGCGTGAAGCAGATCTTGCGTTTCGTTGGAAGGGTGTGGTTGCCGACTCACATATACATGAGGCGACCATCTTAGTCCTCAGGAGTAGCAACGCATCTGTGATCGACTTCAGATAAGACCCCTGCTCTATATGAAGTTGCTTACAGATGTCCATGGGCGGCAGTTACCACTTACCATCAGGTGGACTGCATGCTCGTTTACTACTCCGTTCAATAAAAAAAAAAAAATTCTTAAATTTTTCGTTACATCACATATTTTTTTTATAGACAATATTACGGAACCCTCCGTGCGCGAGTTCGACTCGCTCTTGGCCTATTTTTTATTATCGTCTAGTACAATATTATAATAAAGACATTAGTCATAATTAATTAATTTATTGCAAGTCCTATATTGTTATCTTACAAAAACAAGTTCACCTTTCATTTCAGTCATTGTTATTTATGTTTGCAAATTTCATGACGGCATTATTATTGTGTTATTAATAATTAACATAAAATAATAATAAGATTGACGCGTTGATGCAAATGACCACATCCATGTATGTATATAGGTTATGGGGGGGCTTGCAGTGATAACCGAATGGTTGAAACTCGGCCACTCAATCAAGAGTCCGGGGTTCGAACCCCATGAGTGTAGAAAGCGTTTGCAACATAACTATCTGTTGTAAACGCTTTCTATGCTATATTACGGTAGGAGGAGACTAAGGGACAAAATAGGTACATAAGATCGGTAGTTGCACCCCCTGTGCTAGGTTCCCTTTACGCATGCTAGGCATAGTAACAGTAGTCAATAAAAAAAACATTTATCTTTCCTAAAACTGAATTGCTGCCACGTTTTGATAGGCAAAGGACGATCTAATCCCATATTAAGTAACTAAAATTATTTTAAGTTTATTAACGTAAAAATATGCAGTCGGAACTTAGACTACATTCTAATTAATACTGATAAGAGTATCCTTATCAGTATTAATTAGAACACGCTTTTGTTATAAAATGTTGAAGTTTATTATATTAATAAAAAATATTTCAACAAGTTATACTTAATTACTATTTTAAAGAAGGTTCCATGTGTAGATTCACGTATAAGAAATTTCAAAGCAATAAAACCATTTATACTAGTTGCAGGTGATAAATAACTCACGACATTTAAAACTAATTCAAACACACTTTAAAATTACATATTCGGGTGTAAATAATACTACGTGTACCATTTTAATATTTTTCAAGGACTATAATAAAGAAAAAACAAAAATGGAATACAAAATATTTTTACTTC
>DWTU01002401.1:0-11555 GCA_018251515.1 Cecropterus confusis | reverse complement strand
AAAGAATCACAGTGTACGTTTCTGTACGTATATGGCAATGGACATTGTCCGTTGACGTTTTCGATCCTACCTTGCAATGTACTTTACAATTATGACCAAAAACGTAAACAATGATTGTTTCGAGGAAACGTTATTAACTCTTAACTAAAGGCTCGGCTTGTATTATTTTAAAACAGATTTTATGTTGTTTAAGTAATTGTATTAATATCTGCGTGTTTTGGGAAATTGAGTCAACGCGTGTGGGGATCGTTAACGTAAAGTAACATTACTGTACATATTAATGGAACACGTAGAACTAACGTTTAATTACTTACAAATATCGTTGCGGTCTATCGTAACTTCATTGTAACAAAAAATAATTATTTGAAATATGTATATACAATTCTATTTAGGGTAATATTGTAACAAACATGCTATGTAATGAAATGAATATAAATTAATTTATGCAAACACCAATCGATATCAATATAATCGACATATTTTTTATAAAATTTATGCCTTGAAAATTTATTTTTATAAGTCATTATATTAAATAAACACGTAAATTCTTTTTAGAAAAATATCATTTGGAAAAAAATACCGCTTAAAAAATTTATTAATAATGAACATAGATATCACTCACAATCAAGACAACCAACTAATTAATAGGCTGGTACTGTGTTTTGTATGACTCCACCTCTTTTCCAAGGATGATTCGGCATATACATATCATAAGCAATGTCGCAGTCAGATGCCAGTTATTCAGTCTAAACATCTGACTGATTTAATCCCTTACCCGAAGGCCAAGGTAACATGGTTCACGCGTTTTTCGCTTGATGTTGCAAACAAATGTATGCGTCATCATTTTTTTTTATCGGACTAAAGTAGCAAACGAGCACGCAGTCCACCTGATAGTAAGGTTACTGCCGCCCATAGACAACTGTAAGCAACGTCATATAGAACCTATCTAAAGTCCTATCTAAAGTCGATCACAGATGAGTTGCTACCCCCGAGGACAAAGATGGTCGCCTCGTATACAAGTGAGCCGGCAACTGCACCCTTCCACCGAATCGCAAGACACTCGTTCTTCCACCTGTTACCGTGCTTATGGATTCACAATTTAGCTGCAAATTGCAATGGTAATTTTGCTCAAATTCTACCAACGTTGACGCCAAATGAAGGTTTTGTATCTCTAGGATTAGTCTTTAAAAAAACATAGAAAGTGAATGATTGGTACCTTACTTCCGCAGGAATGAATGTAGTGGTGTTCAGAAACCAAAAGGCAGAATAATTTCTCAAACTCAATACATCGAATAACAGCTTGCTTTGTAAAAAATACACTTTCTACACTCATAGCCCCACAATAGGATTTTGTCCAATGTCGTATATGCTATAGACACAAAGACGGATACACAAACTTCCAGACCCAGAACAGCAATCTGAACTCATCATTCAGATGTTTGACTGGCCGGGGATCGAACCCGGAACCCACCGCGTGTCAGACCGGTATTGTGACCTGACCGCTCCGCCACGCGGTTCGTCATAATTGAAAGATAATAATAATAATACACTCTGAATTCGGGCTCTGAATGATAATTATAATAATAATATACTTTATTGTACCCAACAAAACAAACAAAAAAAATAGAAAATACAGTTTTTAAACAATACAAGAGGGAATGTTATCGCTAATCAGCGATTTTTTCCAGACAACCTTACGTTGCGGAGGTAAAATAGGGATGAAACAAAAATGTGATATAGATAGGGCGCATATAATAATTTTATGATTATATTCATACACACAGAATAAATTATACAAAAGCTCATACCATAAAAGGAAAATAAGTCATGAAAAACTGTCTTAGAAGTGAGCTTGTGAAAAAGTATTACGGAATAAACCTATACCTAATTATACCTACCTATTGATGAAGTTACGTAACATACATTTAATTGTTTCTAATTTCCATGCCAAGTCTAGTCACGTCTAGTTCTAAGTCCCTAGTCCCGAATATCATAACCGAGGCCACAGGAGTCGTAAACCACCTCCGCAGTTTAATAAAGCTGAGGGGGTTGGCGTGTGTCATCATTTACATTTAAAGCACCAATTATTTGACGTCATTAGCGCCCTCTGGTGTCCATAAAACGCACCCAGCACGCGTTTCCGTGCCCTATTGCGATTATAAATTAGAAATGAAGTGGCGATTTTTAATCTCGACCGCTCGTCACATCCGCTCGTTTGTCGCTGGATATTAATTCGGTTTGTCGGTTTCATGTAAAATTTGGTTGGTTTTGTCAGAATGGGTTGTGTGTGCGAACAGTATGACACTGTTTGGCAGTTACGTAAATCAATTGTTGCATTATTAACGTGTATATGTCGAAATGTTAGGCATCTGACTCCTTGTTTTTTTCTTTGATGCGTTTGAGAAAAATATAGAAATCTTTTAACAATGTAAGCTTCCACGTGATATTTTTCACGGTTTAAACAAATTTATGTTCCACAAAATCGTTAACGTAATCGACTGAAAAAGTACCTGAAAAAGTATTTATGGATATGAAACACGACAGAACACATGAAATTTTCTCACTTCAAATATTTATATTTGTATCTTCTTGAGAAGCTTTTGGTGTAACAAAACGGACATTTATATTTATATGAGCGCTATTTGTGTCCAAAATTCTTTGAAATGTAGATTCTCTACTAAAATTATACCTTCAAGAAGCTTTTCTGCCTACCACGACATTTTTTTTATTGACAAAGTATTAAGCTGCAAATTTAATCTTCTTTTCAATCCGCTTAAAGTAATCCCGATTTAGTATCTCATGAGCAAGTGGTCTCGACTAAGCACTAGAAACACGTGTCGCATACACCAAGTGGCAATTGACCTGCGACCTAGCTTCCCAAGGGTATTAATCGCTGTACAGGAATATTTGTATAACCAGTTTGGTATGGCGATCCAGTCTATATCCCTATCACCATATCATACCACAAAGCTGAAATTATTTTCAAGCTTTTCTTCGACTGAAATAAACATTATATACTCTACAGTATTACACAATATGTTCCCGAAGATGTATGAAGTTTTGAATCCGTAGTTTGTTAGCTTGATGAATGCTAACGCCTTTCGAGAGTCCCTGTAAAACGTTATCCAGTCTTGCGTTATTTTCCTTAACTGGTTCTGCAAGAATGTCACAAATTTTGCTTTAACTCTTGTATGTCGTATAATATGCAAGATTGCGAGCGAAATTACATAAACTATATAGTCGGAAAGATTTCCATCGTAGTTCACTATATCATATCGCGATCCTATGATGCAACATCAACTCGATGTAGCACATAAATATACCCACAGAGAATCAAAAATACAGTGTAAATAAAGTAACTCGTGAATTAATTCTTTAAAAAAATCCTCTTGAGGGTGTAAATGTAAACCTATGCACATGCACTATTAGCTTGGATGGTACATCCTTATTGCCGCTAAACGCACCAGTGAATGCAATCCGAGCGATATGGGAATGGCATAATCTATAATCGATCTGTCATAAGCAATTTTGATAATACAATTTAATAAACTACGTAGGATTGGTCAATGAGTTTCACTGCACTCATAAAATTATATGAAAGAAACGAACCTCAGATAAATAAACACAGTAAAGATAAATATGAATTAACTTGTTTAAAAAAGTTATTTTTATCTAAAATATACGTTTATTTAAATTGAAAAATGTTTTTTTATAAAATGAAAAACACATATTTGTGCTGCGAATTAAAATAAATCCCAGTTAAATATTACATCATCCATACATATTTTACGCGAGTCGGCGGACTGAAAAGAAAATATGCCAAAACAAATAAAAAAACATAAATCCTCGTCTGCCTTTCATCGGATAACGACTGCCAAAAATAAAGACTGCAAAAAATATCACTATTTTTACCAATACATTGTAGAGAAGTTTTTACAACGGGTCGGGTACGTTGGAGTCCACAAAAGAGTGCCTTCAACGTGAATAATATAAAGCCGACCCTCCAATCCCACCCCAATTTTATATGAGTCAAGCGTAGTACGCGTCACGGTCTGCGTTCACTGAACCGTAAAAAAGGGAAATCAATTATAGCGAAATGGCAAGCCAGCAGTGGTGAACGTCCATCATAAAAAGAACCACCATTTTCCCGGTTTCATATTCGCAACGTATGAATCGAGGGCCTACCTAAAATGGCTGCGGCGTCCCTCTCAAAGAACACAATATGTTGTCTAGTCCCTTTTCAAATCGATGCCTAATTAGTGAAATGTGCCAATACCATAGAATCGATGTCGTGTAGAAAACTTCAATATTATTATTATATAAACTATTCATGTCCAATATTATCAACGATATCATAACGCTGTCACTTCCATACCACGAGTATGATAATCCTGAGTTATGGACAAGGACTAGATATTTTAAGAGATGCATTTTCTAGATTTCGTATATTTTGTTCATCCCCACCTCAAGCCCTTCCATTCCAACTTAATGCGTTTCATAATTCTTAAACTTCCCTTTTATTTAATAATGTCTTTCTTATATTTTAAGCATGAGAAATATATAATGTTTATATAATAATGCATGAAAGAAGGGGACATAAAAATAGTGTATGTATTTTGTCATTTCTAGTTTTTGTGAATTCTGTAGCCAATTCTTTGGGGGAGTGATATTGTGTACTAAGATTTCTTTATATTACATTTCATGTTTGGTCAGTTTGTTTCAATAGAATGGGCCCATATCCAATGTCAGGCTTAATTTGGGAGATTATAACGTCGATGAAATATGACGCCTGCTATTATCTCCCATTGGATGTAATAAGTATGATGATCGAGGCCTAAGTATTAATATCTAAGTAGTTGGGTGACCGAATTTTCCTCGACAACAACGACAACTTAGAGATTCATTTCTAGTCTTAGTAATATTATAAATGCGAAAGTTCGTGAGGTTTATGTGTTTGTTACTCTTTCACACAAAAAAAAAATGTTTCGGTGAAATTTGGCACACGGATAGTTTACAACCTAAAGTAACATATAGGGACCTTACTATCGTGGTACACGAGACTGAAGCAGGCGGAGCCGCGAGAATGTCCTAGTGATAGATATTTAGGTATGTAATAAGTTTAAGATTTATAAATCTGTAGTTTTTATTATTATAGTACTTTTAATTTATTGTGTGGAAGTAACAATCGAGCATACAGCCCACCTGATGGCAAGTGGCTACTGCCGCCCATGGACATCTGTAATCGACCCTAGGTAAGATCTAAGTCGCAAATAAGGTTAGCCACAGATACGTTGCTACCCCTGAGGACTAAGATAGAATGCCTCGGAAAAGTATGTCTCCCTTACCACACCCTTCAGACCAGAAAACTACAACGCATAACGTTGCTGTTTTTAAACAGAAATAATTTGTGAATAGACCTCGGGCAAGATACGGTCTTCTCCTTTTGAACCCTTTTTTATTAATGAAATAAGTTGCTGGCTATTAAAATTCATAACGATAATAGCACAGGGGCTGCCATAACTATTTGCAACAACTGGGAACAAGGTTTGATTCTCAGCCAGGTATCTGAATGATCTATTGAGGTTTTTTGTTTCGGCTATAGATGTTTGTACCAAGCGTCCGTCATATACTGAGCATAAAAATATTGTGACCAACTGTATATTAATAGTAAAGACTTACATTATATAGAAAGAAACACACAGATATAATAAATACAAAACAAACATTTATCTCTTAAATGGAATTTATTCTAAGTTTACTTAAAAATCAAGGTTACAACAACCAAGCAAGGTAACATGCCAGTTTAATAATTTATGAAATGATTTTGCGAAATGAGGCTAATATTAAGGCAAAAACTATTCAAATTATCCTAACTAATAAATTAAAGTCAACAAAAATGCAAATTGCAAAATGCTCAATCTAATCCTGAGCCCAATTACTAAATAAGTATCTATTTAAGGTAAAGTTTGTTTAAAGGATTAAAATAAAATTATATTCGTTATATGAAATATAAGTCTTGTTAATCAAATCCCACCTATAATTTCCTAAACCACTCCATCAATATTTGACGAGAAAAAATTGAATCGAACCAAAATTACGTACGTATCCAATCGATCAAAAAAATATTCATCCTGTCGGGTTATGGGAACAAAAAAAGGAAAAAATAAGGCTTGAAACACGAGGAGCGGAAGTGACGGGCGGATGTGAGCACCGCAGGCTCGGTACAGCCTTTCTTGAACTGATGGATTTAGTAATAACGCCCGGAATACACAATTGAAGGTCTTACTGACCCATTCATATGCAAAAATAGCCTGTAGCCGCGACACGTCTCTGCCACTTTTGTTCGCAAAATAAGATTTAAAGCTTTATTAAGTTGTAGTTGTAGTCTCTCTCCCGCGACTAGCTTCGGCTTCGTATGTTTGTTTAATTGTAAAACTTTAATCGAATTTACCTCCTTACTATTAAGCTTATCCAACAGTATCCTCATTTTCTCCGTGAGACATTACAAAGGCCTGCGTTCTCTGATTATTCACAAGTGTTTTGCAGGAACATTAAAATATCGCTTTTATTTTAATATGTCTCGTGATATATGAAATCGCAAGCGAAATGACATTGACTATACAGTCAAATAATTTTGAGTTGTATTACCGTATGAAATTGCGGTTATATAATGCACCTTCAACTCACCGTAGGGAATAACATATGCAGCAGTGAAAAAACAACAAATAAAATAACCTGTGAATAAATTCCCAAAAAAATTGGCGCTACTAGGTAAAATCTCCATATCGTCATCTCGATTTGTCAAGTTTGCTTGATAGTACTTACAATCAGTAAGTACCTCATATTTAACGCAATATGGATATATCGTTTCCACATTCTAAGATCAGGCGCCTTAAAATTTATGTTTATTGATGTGAACGATATGATTGTCGTATACCATAATTTAAAGTTAACTTTTTGCTGTAACATATAACGAATAATTCTATTACGGTCACAGAACCGAATAATTAACTACACATATGTTTTTGGACACTCGCAATTTAGTTATGCGAAGTTAAATTTCACATTACATGTTCTTCATAAATGCTACCGTATCAAAACACGCGGCAGCGTGTTGCCAAGTTCTCTGACAACAAAGTAACGCATATGTTATTTACTGGAACTAGTAGGAACTACTTTTAACCCCTTAATAACTCAAAATCTACTTAAGCTAGATACACGACACTTGGTAAGTTTATTAAAACATCTGGGACTGATTAGCATCTTAAATTTCATAAACGTTGCCCGTATACTTTTTAAAATGTAAGGTACAAAAATCGGCATTTTTATCACTGACTGACCGGCATATAAATTTAAAAACCTAACGCACTTCCAGATCACCGAGAAACTTGAAATTTTGATTCCAGCTGGCTTATTTGGCTTAAAATTTTACTTGGTTTTCGCCAATTAATTCAATTTTATATATAAATATAATAACTAGTGTATAAACTAAGGAAAATAACATGACATAAATGTAACATAAACGGTTTCTACACACATAGCCCCACACTAGGATTTTCTCCTGTGTCGTGGATGCCATGGACACACAAAGACGAATACACGCAAAATAAGTCAATTAGACACATACGATAAAACGTGCAGGTTTTATATACCTAAAAACTAGCCAAGTGAAACTGTAAGCTTGAATTATATTCTAAATTAATTAATGAGTTGTGTAAATAAGTTATTTACAATAAAATTTCAGAATAATATACTGAAATTGGTACCTATTTATATATCTATTCTTTTGTAGGCTAAGTGGACAGTAATGAACTTGGCTTTGTTTTCACATTTATGTTTTTATAATGGGATTATTTTATTACATTTATTTATCCCGTGGCGAAAATGTAAATTATGTATCGAATTAGACAACAAGAAATTATCATGGAAACAATAACCCGACCGCTTAAACTAAAATTGGCAGTGGGTTATTGTGTTTTGCTTTTTTTAACTTTTAGGAGTTAGAATTAACAACAGTAACGTAATCTAAAATTTTTCAAAATTATATAGCTTATGTCACTTTGAAAACCCAGACGATTCCAACGTAACAATCCGTCAACCCGTATGGGTTGTAGTTCGTGCTGAAGAAATAGACATACATACATACATACAGACATACATTCGAAACACATAACCCATCTTCTGACACAGACGGTAAAAAGAAAAAAATATATATAAAAGTCCGATTCTTGTTTCATTGTAAAGGGAAGTGTCGGTACAATTTAGTATTATATGTTTGTGATTGTCCTAAATCGGTGTCGTTGTCGAACGACACGCGTACGCCCTTGTTCAAGGCTGGGTCGTGTGCCACAGACAACCAAAATATAATACCCTTATATGTATATCGAAGATCGTAGAAACCTTCGTGGTTCGACTCCTGAGGCAATATCGCCACGCTTATTTTACCTGAAGATGGTATAATTTGACTCAGGTGACATCACCTTTTCTATTCCTGCGTTATAAAATCAGTTTTGAGCGCTGTTGTGTTTCTTATTTGAGGACTGTTTCAAGGGAGACATTCTTATCTTAGACGTTTTAACTTATGCCCTTTATTAATGAAAGGCGGTAGAACTCTGTGTGGTTCGACTCCGGAAGCACCACCGCCACATATTTCTGCCTAATAACGGCAGTGTTATGCGCTGTTCTGTTCTGGTCTGAAGGGTGTGGTAAGGGAGACTTACTTTTCCGAGGTATTCCATCTTAATTCTCATTGGTAGCAACGCATCTGTGGCTAACCTTAGGTGAAACTTTGATCTTACCTAGGGTTGATTACAGATGTCCATGGGCCACAGTAGCCACTTACCGTCAGGTGCAAGTCATCTGCATGCTCGTTTGCTACTTCCATACAAAAAAAGAAAGCGTTATAAAAGTTGAAATAAGTGTAAATGTCCAGTATTTAGTTTAAGTACGAACAATAACAATTAATTTGTCATTTTAGAACCTCCTCCACTCATCAGACCCTCCGTTGCCGGAATACAAAACGTCAGCAATAAAAAGGTCAAGATTTATTATCTCGCATTATGGCGTTTTTAAAACATTCTGGGACTGGCTTATTCTAATTGCTACGTTTTATGTCGCCGTTGTGGTTCCGTACAACGCCAGCTTTGTTGATGAGGGGCATCCGAGGATTAGCGTGACCAGCGACGTTGTGGTGGAAGCTCTCTTCATTATTGGTACTGGCTGTTTTGATTATAGTACCGTGTTTTGAAAGATTCAGACTGCTTTATGACTGAATAAATTAGTGAAATACTATATATATATAGCTTCACATGCTCTATTTTTTTTTCAGTTACTACTCATAATTTTTACATGACAACTTACGTATATAGAGTTTTATTCATTTAATTGCTCTTCATTAACAAAATACATTGCGATTTTATGTGAATGAATGATTTACGTGTTGCAAATGCTGCTAAATTACTAATAAATCTTTGTGTTTCAGATATCGTACTTAATTTCCGAACAACATTTGTAAGCAAAAAAGGAGAGGTAGTATCTGACTTTAAGGCAATAGCCCTTAATTACATCCGGACTTGGTTCGTGGTGGACCTCTTGGCCGCGCTTCCGTTTGACCTACTTTACGCGTCCGATGTGTACAGCGGAACGGTAAGTGCCTATTCACATGTCTTTTTTCAAATAGATGCAGTAAATGGGCAAGCCGTCCAACTGATGGTCAGTGGCAAACGCGTTGCTATCCTTAAGGACTAAGCTGGAACGTCTCGTGTAAATGTATCCTTACGACAACCACACCGCCAGTGACTATGATTACATATGAGTCCAATCATTACAGTCTCTTGAAGGTGCGGTAACTGCAGAACCGCTTCCCAGTGAGACTGTATTCTTCGTTGTTTACAAATGTCTTAGAAGGAGTTTGACAATATTGCTTTTACTCTTATTCTTTTCGACATGCAAGATCGCGGGCTAAATTAGATATACTAAGTCCTAGTAATGAATCAAATCGCGGCCCTAAGATACTACATGAACCTGATGAAGAGTAAGTATATATGGAAAATCAAAAACACTGTGTAGAAAACACTACTTGTGAATAAAATCACAAAAAAACCATGCCTTCGCGATTACCATTTGAATGGCCAGCAAAATGCAGTCTGTATAGATAGAACTACGCATTTATTTCTTTATTTATTGAACTATTAACAGAAGTAAATGTTATGCCATGACGTAACAATATGGATCCTCAAGTTTCTAGTACTGGTTACATGTAATTGCACTTATGAGTAGTAACAGCATGTAAGATTTTGTATTCAAATTTACACCCGCCCATGAAGTTATGGTCTGGTACGTGTGAATAGACATCCATCTAACCACCATACTCAATCAATTATTTTAACTACGCAATTGTTTTCATCGCGAAAATTAATACTTCCACCACAAGCAGTTCAAGAGTTTCTAATTAATTAAATCGTCAAAGCGGAAAGTCGTTTTGCTGGAAAATTAATAATTTTTCATAACAATTTTACAGTTTCGGCAACTTCTGTGCCTTGTTTTAAACTATTATCAAATTAAAATGGAATGCAGGGACCTACAATATCATAAAGTATAACGCACTTAGCTGTTGAAACAGTTATTAAACGTTATTATTTTATTATGTACTTAAAGTAAAGCATGGGTGGCTAAAATAACCAGGAAAATATTATGTAAGAAATTAGAGTTTATTTCAAAAGCCAAGTCATGTTGGTGACTTATCAATCACAATTTACTGTTTTTTTCTAATTAATTAAATATTTAGTTTATTTATATATAATAAGTATACTAAGAACACAAAATAAAATGAAATTATTTTAGGTATTATTGAAATATAGGTCATTGTACATGTATTGTACAAAATACATGCGTTATATAGAGATTTTTTTATCGTATTATAATATAATAAAATGCAAAAGTTTCTGAGTGTGTACGTGTCTTTGTTACTGTTTCATGCAAAAACTACTGGTCGGATGTCGTTGAAATTTCGTACGCAGTTATTTGATGACCGAAATTTACACACACATTACCGTAGTCACATGACCGAAGCGGGCGTAGCCGCGGGGATAACCTAGTACAGTACAGCGTAAAAAATCCGAACGTCAAAAATTCGAACGCGTCCCGAGATTTTTTTTAAGCACTTTATTAACGCGGAAGCCACAGACGTTTAATTTTGATGCATTCAGCATCGATGCTGTGCTGATGCGAACTGAAATAAAAATTAATAAAAACTCAAAACATACACTTTGACATTGTCTATTAATTTCAACTGTGAACCTAGATTTCGGGTTCTGGACAGATCTGTGCGTGAATGGCCTTATGAATTTTCCAGAACTGTATTTTAATACTGTATGCTTAATTACGCGTCTAAGCGGCATTTTAAGGTTATGTTCTAAAATCTAAACAAATCAGTAATTCGAACTACCTATGGTCCCAATTAGTTCGGGAGAAGAAGAGAAGAATTAAAAACGTATATTTTCAGTTCTAATACACAGTAAAATTCGCTACAAACTTAGTATTATTATATTATATGC
>DWTU01002400.1:0-11555 GCA_018251515.1 Cecropterus confusis | reverse complement strand
AAGCCTGTATCTGTACGTAACTAAATTTTAACTTATCTCTTAATGGGTCAGTGTTCCATTAAGCATGCGATATGTGTGAGGTGTCGGTCTTGAATAGCTCCATTCTCTCTCTTTCCATGGATCTTGTCGTAGGCCGTTAAGAGCGAAAATCCAGAAGTTGATCTGCAGCGCCTTCCTATGTAACTTCAACATCAACTGAGGTCACCAGCACGCATACCAGGCGCAGTGAATTTTGGCAAAAAGGCATTACTGAAGACCTATGGACCTTAAAAGTCTGATAGATAGATAATTGATACATATTATCATAGGTCTTATAACTGATATGCGTGTACTAAATGATTTCGCCAAAACATTTTTATAAACCTATTTTTGAAATGAAAAAGAGTCTTTAACTTCTTCTACTTCATGTTCGCAATCTTTTATATATATATAAAAAAAAAACTATACACAAATATATAAAAAAAGATGATTTTCCTGTTTCTAGATAAATCAGCGTTATACATACTAAAGGTTCATATTTTAGGGGATTTATTTTCAATGGTACACAAAAACGCAGATCCGTAATATAACAATGCTGACGTATTTTTATTTTTCATCTGTAGCCCCGGGATATCCCGATCGCGGTTAGAATGGTAGATTCGCAGCCAAGTTTGAAAAGCTAGCGTATGATACATATTTTATAAGTTCGCTTCGATTGTTCCGTGGTTTCATTTTTTTAGCCTCCCTCGTCAATGCGTCGAAACGTATCGTGGTTTTTTTCTTGTTTCCCAAACCCGACCAGTGTTTGGTAGTACCTATGAAGTAGTCACTTAGTATAGGATCCATGAGGGATCTTTTTCCTTTTGTGATACCTCCGTGATTTGCCCTTCAATGTACATTTTCAACCGCAAACACGTTGTGCAACGCGTGAATGTTGTGTTGTTTGAACTTCATAAATACGAAGTTGCGAAATAAAAACAGCTATTGTGGGTTATAGTATAATTTGTTTCATAATTTCATCATATAAAAGTTTCATATAAAGTTCATCATAAAAAGCAAATCAGTTTCATATGTTGCTTTTCATCGCAGCCTTTAACAGTATCTTTAGTGAAACTTCTTGGAAAATTGCAGTCTAAACTGCAGAAGTGATATTGCTTCAGGATAGACATGATTGTTGTCTTTCAAATAAAAAAGCATTCTTCTGAAAATATCGTTAAATTAAAATATAACTAAACGACTAAACGTTTCTTCCTAAGGATATAATATTCTTTATACGAATAGTTTTCTATTGATTTGACAGCAGACGAGTCCATCGGACAATATATGGAATATGCCTATGCCAAGAACTTGTACCGCATATGTTCATATATTTGGCTTCAGCTACGAAAACTGTTCCATTTTTCTAGAGATACCATGGTCGTCTCAGACCACTCTTACGCCGGTTAAATCCGATTGCTATTTGCATTACATGAAAAAAAAACAAGAAACCTCATAAATATTAACCAAAGAGATATTACAAGGTACACGGGAGCTGACAGTAGACATCTATAAGTTGGCACCGTTCCATTATCTTGATGTCTGCATTTCCTTATCTGTGCGGTGAAAAACTGTAAAAGACGACCATTATGTCATGGTCATTAATTAAGTGGCCAAACTTGACATGTCCACGAAGTGATGCAAGCAGAAAAAAACGGGTATTGTGTTATCTTTGGAGTCTGTTGTTTTAACAATTCACTGATACCAATATGTTAGCATAAAAAATATTAGGATAGTTTTAAAAAGTTTTTTTTTTTTTGTAAATTTATCAAACTTTAATGTATTTCTAATTTTTGAATGTCATTTATTATAAATACTAATTATTATAGCATTTAAAGTCTTTTCATATCTATTAAAGCATTTAAACTGTTTTATCATGACGATAATTATAACTTTTATTTTAGGCAAATACGATTAAATTATTAATACCTTGCGATTTTTATAATTTCAACAAGACTGTTTTATTGCGCTTCTAGTATTCCATTTTTTTGTAAAATTATAAAAATAAAAGGTGTCACAAATAGACACAAACGCAAATTTGAGAGTTCATTAATAATAGGAGGTGCCGGCGGTTCGTCGCCGGACTGAGTTCCCCGCATTTATTACCCACGGGCCAATCCGAACGTCATTTTTAACCGTCATCGCTAATTTGCCATTGTTTTGCCCGCTGACGCCACCTTTTTGCCTAAACCATAAACCAGATAAGTTTTTGTAACTCTGGCACCCTTAATTGAATAAACTTTGAGCTTTTATAACAACAAAAAAAAAAAAAAACAAAAACGACGACAATTAATCATTCGCCAAGAAATTTATCATTCGACTTAAGCCTCAAAATAGTGAAATACGAATGCGAATCGAATCAGTGGAGTGGATGTGCCGTGATTCTCCCTGGGCTCGTATCGAGTAACGTAGTCAATATGTTAGGCGCTAGCGTCGTAGGCATCAAGGCAGAGTCTGGGCTGCTATAAAGCACGGTGCAATAAAGAGAATGGATGCCGCCCATCGGCAGGCACCGGCCGCCGGCAGGATTACCCGAATCGCCACTATTTATCGCTCGAGCCTTGCGCCCAGGTGCCATCAATCTATTTAATGATCGGGTCAGCACATACTCTCGGTCTTTTTGCCACTAACGCCCGCCGGCGCACAAAACGAAGAAGCAAAGGCGGAGACCGGGAGATGGACGTTTGATGAGGCGCTTTTGTGTCGATCGTTGACGTTAAAAGGGTTCCGGACGCACTATCAGCAGTTATGTACTGAAGGTTTTGCATATTTTTTTACGCAACACTGGTCTATGAAGTTGACAATGGCCGTTGAAATATTTAGCGCGCTTCGAACAATTCGCTGAATATCTATGGTGTATTTGGAAAGTATGAATTCCAATATTCTTCTACACATATCTTTAATAGAAAGCATATAAAATATGCGCTATTCAGTGAATACAGTTAATGCCGGCATAAGTTTTCACGTTTATGTTTTTCGCGTTACCGATATACCTCCAGATATTTTACAAAGACTGGTTATAACAGTTTGTTGTTAAATGTCAAAAAGGGAACTCTTATGTTTCCGTTTACACCAATAATTTTACTCTAAAATTATCTGCACAATATGTGTACATAATTATGGTAGTCGATTAGATGACATTACGAAATAAAATACGAAAAAGCTTAGGTAATTGTGAGATGTCAAACTGTATGGTATATCTTTATAGGATTAGCTAGAAAATACTTTTTGTGATATATATAGTTGTTCAAACAGTTCTATAATTAAACTTTTCATATATGAGATGGCAATTAATAAAAAAACAAAACAAATATTTATCTGATTTATTATTATAAAAATAGGTAGAAGATATTTTTGTATTCTTGCTATTTTTGGTTATTTTGTTTTACACCAAACATTTTTGTCGTCACATGTTTCTGTTACGCGTTACGTTTTTCTGTTACGCGCCATATTTATCTTGACAAAAACTGGACAAAATCTTATCTGATATCTCGACCCGACAAATGATAGGCAAGTTCAGTACGTAAGTGTATCTATATGCCACGGTGGTATTTAATGTTGGTTACGAAATTTGCTGCTAGGTTTAATACAAGCTGGTCCCTGTAGTTCTAGAATCAAAATGTGGCTACAGTATCCCCTGCCCGTCGTAAGAGGCGACTAAAAGGGGGCTCCGGGGTTGTGGGCGGCAAGAGAAGGAACTCAAACCGTCCAGCCAAGCGACCCCGGGACGGCAGCATGTGTGGTCACATGTCGTCGTAACATCTGAAGTCACGGTGAGCGTAAATGCTCACATGAAAGAATCAGATAAGGGCATCGCGCTCGGAGGACTCCGGTTGCCCCCTCGTAACAAAAACAGGTTTAATACATACTAATTGTAGTAGTTTTAGGTCAGAATGCTAGATGGCGTTGTTGCTAAGTCCTTAATTGTGCACTAAATGTCACTACTTGTCTATTGGAAATAAATAAATAAGAAAGAGTACTATTTGAATGTAAAAAATCTTAACGGTTCATGAAGTTTTGATCAGTTTTAGAATACTCAAGTATGTAGGTTTCCCCACGATGTTTTCTCTACACCGTAAAAGAGTATTAATTAATTTTTAATTCGCATATAATTTTAGAAAAATCTTTGGTGTGTGGGATTCGAACTTCAGACCCTCAGTTGAGAGGCCGAGTTTCAACTATCACTGCCTAGACATACTTCATTACTAGAAATATCTTATGCTTATTATTATTCACTTCTGCCGTGTGTAAATTGCACACACAGACTTTTATGTTTTTGGCTGTCAGTATAAATATCGGCACAGGGTAATCTGAGAGTCGTATCTATTATGACGGAACGGGTCGTGGGAGAGAAGTAGTACTAATTACAATTCTTACCCAAACACATTAGTTTACTTTGTATATACAAATTTAGATAACGCTTACTGACCTACTGCTGGGCACGCGTTTTTATGGAAGAAACGAAGGAATGATACACACACTTTACAAACATCAAGAACTTTGAAAATGACGTTTCATATGGGTTTCCTCATAATATTTCTCTTCAACGTTAAGTGATCATTTCAATGACCCAAAGTCCAGAATACGTGCCAACGTGTGTGAACGTTAAACTCTTTCAAAGGGATCTGTGGATGGTCACTCAAGATTTAAGTGTCAGCAGTCAATGGCACGAGGAGCCGTATGTCTTGCACAATGCTCCGGCCATACATCTGCCATACAAGCCGTGCGCAGAGCAATGGACGCGGGGATTTGATGGCCGACTCATTGTCCGCCTCCGCTTTGTCTAAACGATCTTTACTCCACTCGATTTAGATACGCCAATGGCCCGTGTCCGTGCGTGAGGATTGTGGCACTTAATCCTTTGTCTATTTATTGACATGTAAATTACTAGGCATAAAGTTTTGACCTATTTTTAAAATATTTTTACATGTACGCCCTCACCGTTCTCGTTTTTGTGTTTATTAACAAGATACGATTTATTTGTTTCGGATTTCATTTATTGCGACTATTTTGTTTTTTACTACCGATGATGATATCATAGCATTTACTAGTTTCATATGAAAATGCAATAACCTAGGAAAAATAACATAATTTTGGTTTTTAATTTTTTCACCCATAAATTCATGAAGAAGACTCATCAGAAGACTCATGATAGCATACACAGACGACACACTAATATAATTACAAAAACGTCTTAAAGACCTTACCAATATATTATTACCCTGTTACAATTCGCTGGTAAATCTACTGGTAACACTCTGTAGTTTGACTTCGGAAGTTCCATCACCACAACTATTTCGGCCTAATGAAAGCAATTTTAAGTGCTGCAGTGTGGAGGAATGAAAGGATTTACTTATCCCAGGCGTTCCAAATCAACCCTCAGTAGTAAGATCGCATCCGTAATCAACCTGCGGTAATATTTTATAGGGAGTTATTTACAGATGTCCATGGAAAGCAGTGCCATTTTCTATCAGATGGACTGCAAGCTTGTTTCCTACTTATATACCATAAAAATCTAAATTACAGGCACTCCGCCTAATAAGATAGTGTGTTGACTTGTTCCACAAAGTCGTCACAATTCCCCATCAAGTTCCCTAGGGTTATTTTCTTCAAATCGGCCTACTTATCAAATCGGTGGGGTGGCGCGAGGAGGTGTCAAACGTCTTGGCGGTTGAATGTGGCCAAATTGGACGAACGGAAGCCGTCCCGCCCGCGACTTGACCGGAACTGCGCGCCGCCCACCGCCCGCCTTGGGAACTTTTTCCATTGTACTGTAATTTATTGTACGTTAACGTAAGTATAAATTGCACCCTTTTTCCACGATAGGATTGGATATCACTACCGTGATTACTACTTACTATGATAGTTATCACGTAGGCTTTGTTTTATATCACGTTTCACATTATCCTAAAGTATTTTTTTCTTTACCTAGACAGAGGTGGCGTGAAACGATCCCGAATTACGATATTGTAGTTTTCTAATCAGTTGAATGAACCGAACCGAGATATGTTATACACGAGGGATCTTGTTTTCTAGCGAGAAATCTGTTGTTAATAAAATTGCCACAAGAAAACTTAATTAGACTTTATGGAATGGAAATACAACACGAGTAAGATTCAAGCCTTTCTTTGATGTCGAGGAGGAAATCTTCAAAAGGTACTCATCGCAGTAGTACCAATGCAAAGTTTTGCGGGAAACTTACCCACTAAATCATCATACAGCATAATTCTCGTTTGCTACTGCTGTAATATGAAAATATTAATAAAATTCTTTTTCATGCCACGGGTATTTAGAGTTTATGTTAATCTAATAGTATACAAATGATAACGGATCAGCAGTGGAAACACACCACCACCCAAAGGGAGGCATCGCAGGTGAAGTAACCGAGTTTACCATTCGGCATCAAGCTCGCGTTTATTGGGGTAGGCCGTCTGATCGCATCACGACCCTCATTACGCCACATTTCTGGTAATTTCTGGTAATTTCTGGTACAGATGCAAATATTTCATGTTAGTTCCATTCGCCGGCTGTTGTGACCTAGTTCACGTCCGTGTTGGATAATATTTGGGCTACATATACTCGATATGGATTATGTCACAGGCCTGGGAGGAGAAGATTCTTACTGTGACATTTTATGACAAGAGATTTCAGGCGCAAAAACTTTTTGGAATGGTTCACGAAGCACCCTGACCGGACAGGCCAGAGACCTATTCTGATCCAATGATAACAAATCGGTGCTTTGTCAACATGTATCGCTTCTTTGTATGAATAATAACACAACCCAAAACGCTACTATTACACGAGAGCTAGGAAAAAATTAAACAGTTTAATGTCTTATCTCTTAACAAGTTATCAATTCTGAAATAAAGTTGTATAGTGAGGATAAAAGTATATCTTTAACAAATAATTTATGAATTTTAACATTAATTGCATAGTAGGTAAAAAATAAAATCATCCATTTATCCAGCCTTTTAAAGTTCACTGCTGGACATCGGTCTCCCATAATGGAGGCATACCAATAGTCACCGCTAGGAATATGCTGCCGCCTATCTTCAGGAGTTTGTCCCTTAGTCGTCACAGTTACACAGATAAATTCAGAAATGTTGCTAAACAAAAAATCTCATGACACCTTATATAATGGTACATACGTGGTTAAATGTGTGTGTGTTAAAATTGAGAGGTCGTTGAATCCACGTTTCGACATCACGGCAACCTAACCTCTAAGGTGTTTCTTAATTATCTCTTGTGTATTTTTCAGGACAGTCGGATGTCAAGGTCCTGCATCATTAGATCTCGATGGTTGCGGGCAAAGGCGATGAAGACAAGTGGTCCTAGCAAGTAGTAGTAGAATTAGTTTGATTGTCCTGAAAATACACATGAATGAATTATTTAAAATTGTTTAAGAAAAAATCCAAAGCGCAGTCATACACGTTTAATTATTTGTATTAATTGAAACGAACCGTTCAATCAACTTTTAAAGCAGCTTTGAGATCGTTCGAAACGGTTTCAACTTTTATATTATGCTTTCATAATTGCAAAATAAAGGTCGTGGTCGTGACCCACGAAATCCTCACTATAGGTGGTCGGCAGCTCATTAAGAAGTCGGAAGGGTAAAAAGTCGAGACCCTCCGACGCATCGGCCTTTTTGTAAAAAGAGGCTTAATTAGGGCTCATGCGGCTTCCCTACAACCCCTGTAACTTTTAATAAATGTTCGGGAAGCATCGTTACATGCTATATACACATTTATATATGTACTGGAGTGGATTAAAAATGGCACGTTTTAAAATTTAATTTGGCATCCCGTTTCATTGGAATAAATATAATTAATGTTAAATCTTTTTTATAAACGAGCTATTTATTAATAGAGTGCGAATCCAAAAAAAAAATTAGTAATTTAAATATTGCAGATTCCATTCTTGGTCAATAATCAAATACACAAGCAGTATGAATTTAATAAACTATTTTTTTAACATAAAGTTTAGCAATGACAGAATACCCGTCAGATCAGTGATCTAGCCTGGGACGATACCATTCCCCAACAGTTGTACTGTTGGAGCTTGTTTGTACAAGATGTTAAAAACTTCGATAGCGTGATTCAGATATACTAGTGGTGCCATCTCTTGATGTGTTGAAAAAAATCGCCACATATATGTAACTTAAAATATAAATCTTGAAATTATAAAGGTCATATATTAACTTAATCACCATGTACTCGAAAAACTAAAATTGTTTCAGTAAATTGACTTTTGAAGTAATTGGTTTTTAAAATGCAAAGACATACTACATACAGAACAACTAAAATTAAAATACATGATAGAAAATACATAACAGTTATAGGTAGTGAAACATTGTGGTTATCTCTTAGGAATAAAGTGCAACTTAGATAAATGTTAAAAAAAATATTAATCTCTCAGCAGATACACAATTCAAAACATTTCCACTGCACCGAAAACTCTATTTAAAGTATATACGAATGAATAATCTCTACATATAAGTCATTCATTACATCAACCATTTGCCAATTTTGCTCAAAGCCGGGTACTTACAATTTGTAAAAAGCAATATGTAACTAAGCAATATGTATGTCGGACCCGATCATATCACGGTTAATTCATTACGGTATGGTCTTCCCGTGTTCCGCGCGTGTGCCTACACTGCAAGTCCTCGTGGGAAGGTATTAAATATCTCGAATCAGTGCACACCGCTGTATTACTGAATGAGACTCAGATTGGACCGTCTGATAGTGTTACGTATGATCACACCAATCTATCCTGACCTCACCTGCCCCTAGATGTTTCGCGTCTCTCTGTTGCGAACGCTGGCTCGTATTAGCTCCAAGGGATCTATGTAGCTCGGTCGTATTATTTTAATAAAGCGATGAGCGCCCTTATCAGCGCCATCTGTGTGCCGCCGGCAGAATGACGGATCATCCCATAATGCGGACGGGAAAAAACATGGAGCATTGTCAATTTTTTTTGCGCACTATTCCGGTTTATTGTTGCGTTGTTTAATACCGGCTTTTTAAGCTAATGATATGGTTTTATCTTTTTGCATCTCCAGTGATATAGAGATAAGCTGCCGTACCTGCATGAAATATTTCGATTCTGAATTTCCTGAATGGAGTGCAGATTTCATTCCGATATAATGTCGTGCAACATCGTGTATCTTTAAATCGACTTCATTCCCTCAAATGAAATGTGCCCGTTCATAATAAATAATTATTAGGTTAAATAGTCCATTTAAAATGTTATTTGCCAGAATAGGTATTGTTTATGGTCGCATACGAGAAGGACAATAATGAGAACGCCATAAAGCCGCTGCCACAGCGGCGGCGTATCGGGCCGATCAGCGTGGCTCAATGGAGGTTATTTACATAGCAATAAGGTGGAGATAGCGTCTCGTCTCCGCTCCACCTTATCTCTGTTATTGCCTGTGTGCACGCGGCTTATGGTCGGAAAGAAAATGAACTGGGGCGTCGAGGAAATAAAGACTTCTTAAACAACCTCCACTGATTTATCCACGAAATCTATGGAGATTTTACATAGTTGGATATGGAAATTTATAACCCGATTGCCAGTTAAGTGAGCTCCGCATGAGGGGTGAGGTTTGGTTTATTTGCGAAATAAATTATAAAAACATGACTCACATGCATCTGATACCTTCGGATTTCCTAAATTCGCTCATTGTATCATATTCTACGGAGAAAGTTTTTAGATGTCAAATGTAGGATAAAACTGTAATTTACGTTTAAATTATAGTAACTAAGTATGTGATTCTGTGTATGCTGATTTGAAGAGTACGGTACGTAAGGTAAAGATAATATAGACTACTTAGGTATATGAACGTTCTTCAGGAATGAAACTCGTAAAAGTGAGATGAAACTTTTGACATATTTGGGATTGTTCAGGGCATCATAATATCCATAAACACCAATGGTTACGTAATTTCACTGGAACAAAAGACTGTCATTTGTTTTATTGAGAAGATTATAATAACCAAGAAATTCTTACATGATTTTTAACAAACCTCATTCCGGCTTGCGTGTTCGATAACACACCAACATCGTGTTTGAACAAAAAAATCGACATGTTTTGTTCAAACACGCTATTCTAACTCCGTGTCATGCATTAATTTTCCAGTTATTGAAAGCGCAGATTGGCATGACTTATTAATGTATTCATATACAAAATTGATGTGTAATTCGATTGGAGCCCGAGGCTCCCCCGGCCTGGCGTATTAAGATTGGTCGTCCGGCAGTGTTGGGGACGTGTATTACGCGAATTGATAATTCTCGAGTAGTGAAACGTGGGTAGGGTGAGGCCGAATATTAAAATTAAAATTTATGAAGTGTGACTGTCAGGGAGCCGGCGAGGCCGTGGTGAATCGATTTGTATGGAAATTTGGCCAAACGTCTCATTCAACGGGAGTCAGGCTATAGCCAGAGGTGTCGCTTGATGGCATAATTTGGGACAACGAACGTTACGGCCAGATTTATGTTTGTTTCCTCGACGGTTTATTGAATGTTGTGGAGAAGGGCATGGTTTTATGGTCGCTTTGTGTGTATACGGGTGAACGTTAAATGTACATGTATAATGTAAGTAATGACGTCAAAACACACAAATAAACATGTGAAGCGTAGCGCGGACGTCGTTAAGTAAATTAATGATTTTAGTTTATAGTCAAGATCTTCAAGATAAAGAGATACGGTTTCCAGATATGGTTTTAATGGCTTTGTTATTAAATGTAAGTTGTCTTAAATCACGATTGCTTAGATATGTGTATTCGAAATTTAAAAAAACCATCAGCGCAAATAATTATAGTATCCGGTTCTATATCGTTCTCATAATATGCGCATAAATACGAATATTTGCCACGACGTGTGAATTATTTGCACTCATAACTGAACCAACTATGACCCGCCCACTGACAGTTTTATGTTTAACGTCGCTATAACATGGACTGTGATAAAAATAATATTTTACGTATCCACGCTAGCGCAATCTACGTAGGGATAAAAAACGCAAATTAGTGGTCGATTCGATTTTCAATAGTCAACATATGACAGATGTTTTTGGTAAAATTATTAAGTTGTTCATAAATTTACTATCATTATGAGTGATTAAAACATAATTTATAGATACAACACATTTCGTTTGTAGTACTAGGATAAACAATGATATCTGAAACTCGACATCTCAATCATGGGATCCCTGATGAGGAAATCCACCAGTTTTTTATAATATAAATATGATATAAATGACTGCTTTAACGGTGATTGTGTAAACATGGTGTGAATGCCTGTGGGTTCTAACAAATGTGTTCGGAGGTATGTGCAGTCTACAAAATTGTATTTGGTCAGTGAGGACTGTGACCTACTCTTTGTCAATCAGAGTGGAGGCTCGGCTGTGGGAATGTAATGGGTTGACGAGGACGAATAGAAGTATTATTTTTATTTCTCATAAACATAAACATAACATAAACGCTTTCTACACTCATAGCCCCACAGTAGGATTTTCTCCTTTGTCATGTTAAGGACACA
>DWTU01002399.1:0-11555 GCA_018251515.1 Cecropterus confusis | reverse complement strand
GTTAGTAGGTAACTACTAGTTTCATCCTATCTTACATATTCAGATATGTAGGTATTTGAACTGAGGTAGAAAATGCTAAAATGATGATGAAAAAACTTTCACGAAAAGATGTGATGAAATATTCTTTTTACTCCAAAAATATTTAAGGTTTCTCCGCAAAAGTCATCGACGTGTGATAAATCAGTAATGAATAATATATAAAAATGTATACATGCATAATAGGTAATAATAACGTTTGCCAAATACCGCTTCTGGAGCTATAGTAATGTTTGATATTATCAAATCAAATTGGTCCAGACTGTCACGAAAATATGAAAATCGTGCGAGGGGTTGGATTGAAGAGGAATTGCACGGGCGCACTTGTTCGAACGCACGGGCGAAAATGTCCATATAATAATAAATTTTAAACGCTTATATTATTACAAGGTACTTACTTGAAAATTATACGGTTATGCAACTCTAAGGCACTATAAACGATCACTCCTCTGAAGGTCTAAGATGATGCCCTACATAATACTCGCCTATAAAATGTTTAAATGTGACTACATGACGTGATACTGAGTATATAAACCGTGTTCATCTACATATGAGAAGAAATGTGTCACGTCGAAAATTGCTTATTCAACTACGAGGTGAATGAAACGTGCGTCCTAACGAATATAAGATCAGTTATCACACGTAAATCGATACAATTTTATCTCATGATATTTTGGAATATTAAGATTTTATATGTTTGAAATAGTTCACGTTTTAAGATAAGATAATTAAGTCGATGACTGTGGCAGAAACCGGAAAAATGCCAGTATAATTTTCACCCGTTTAATGTTTGCATTTTAATTAAATAGTAGGTGATAGATACACGCATAGTTTGTACAAGTACCTATACTATATTTAAGGTAATATAATTAAGGATATTTACAAATAAAAAATATTTCATGTAGGTAGATCAGAGACTGCAAAATAGCCTAGGTATTTATTATTTGTTTAAGGAATTTTTATATTATTATGTATGATTAACTCATTAACAAATCAATATATCGAAATATAAGACAAATTACGCTATTCCTAGTACAACGCACACAATACACAACGTACACAGTAGGTTGTGAATTTTAAAAATTGAAATATTTTCTAGGCTATACTACAATCGAAGTCGCCCATTATATTTAATATAGTCAGTTCCTAAGCTATTTTAATTTATTAGTAACCTATTACACTTTTGCGTTGTATTACTCATACTTTTAAATCAGTATTTATCGCCAATATATTTAAAAAAGTTTTAAGAAACCACAACACTGCTTTTTTGTAAAGCTTTCATAGGTCTTCTCGTGCCATCTATCGGAATACGAGCAAGTTACTAAAGTTACGCACAATAGCTTTTATTGGATTTCGAGATTTTTGTTTGAATATTGGAAGATTGATCCACTGATTTGAACTTGACGTATTTTTTCTACAACTTTACTAATCAGTTGCTATTCTCGTTGATAGTGTACTTACTTGCAGATATGTTACATGTGTATGTACATATCAAAATAAAAATGTGCGTATAGAAACGCTAATGAGTTTTCAAATTAATGTTCAGAGGGAATGTAGCCCTACATATAGAATACAATTACCTATATATTATGTTTATAATAACTATCTTCGAATTTAATTTCGGCGGAAAGATTTTATTTGATACATGAAATGCGATCTTTCGAATGCATCTAAAAGGGATAATCGGAAGTCGTAAGAAATTTCTCGTGTAAGTTCTATAAAAAAGGAACCTCATCTATTTTTTTTTTTATACTTACTCCAATCTACATTTTTTTAGAACAGGCTATAAAAAACAACACATAATGGACAGTCGTCTAAAAACTGACAAAAAGGTAATTTAAAAATATTATAATATAATAAAACACATGACTCATTGTATGAATGACGTGTAATTAAATGAAACATTACTTGTTTTATACAACATAGTTACCTATTACTAACTTACGCGTAAATACGTACATTAGATCACGATTATGCAAATAGCGTGAAATAAACAATTACAAAACAACAAAGTTTTAAATTATTTAAATATACCAACAAAACAACTGACATGCAAATAAACATTGCAAATGTAATACTGAAAAATCAACACTATAACTAAATGCCAAAACACATACAATACGGCGTCGTTCCATGGAAATTTATAATTTACATCCCAAAAAAAGTCTCGTTACCGATACGATTTAGTTGTGGAAGAAAGTTTTACAACGATGATTTGACGGTGTGGACGCTCTAAATGGATTTCCAAAGTGATTCGCCTCACGTGTAACCGAAAAGTTATTAAACTGGTATTTAATATCAATAAAAAAATCATGGATTTTTAAGCAATTTGGTCATAGGGATACCAGTTCATTTTGAAAAAAGCGGTCTTTTGCCCAAAATAGCTCGGGAATCCCTGCTCCAGTCTCGACATGGCTCCACATGTTTCTCTCTATTATTAACGATGGAAAACACTACGTATCGTATGTATGTTTAGGCAGTAACACGTTTTACACAACTATAAAAAATGATAGTATTTGCAGCGACGGTATTATACGAAATATCATACTAAAGACATCAAAATACAAAATGTATTACACGTATTCCAAATATCAATGTATTTTTACTAAACCTAGCATCAAAGTAAACAAGCTACCCGATAATAAATAGTTACAGTCGCCTGTGGACATTAAAAAAAACAAATAGTTTTGTAATAATCCTTTGCCGTATTTACAGATTTTTACGACTTATAAGATTCCCACATTTTAAGGTATCAAAAAACCTCAAAAGGTAATTTACATGCTTTCACTGAAGACGAAGATGCAAATTCTCATGTGTCTTACCACATCCAACCTTCATGCCAGAACACTTCAGTGCATGCAGTAATGGTGTAAACCGTGGGGGTAGTACCAAAAAACCCTAAATCTAAAAGGTGAGATTATTCGCTTTGAAGTAATTATAACATCTCCCAATCGCACTGAACTTCAAACTGCACTGCACGCTCATTTATTTTGATTTATCTTTACACAAACTCAACGCGATATAAATCTTATCAAAGCTTAATGCAATGCATGCATGCACTATGCCAAAATTTGAAGATCACATTTTTTTATTTACACGTGACAATACAAATTTATTGAAAATGGCTGCATTATGCTATTACACTATGAGTGGATATTCTTTGATTTAATTTACAAACCAAGACTTAAATATCATATTAAAATTATACCTATAATTAATTTAACATTATAATTTTATATATGTTCCAATAAATTTTATCTTGAGTGCTAGTAAAACAGTGGCATACAAATGTAATATTTAGAGGTAGCGTCCCACATCTTTTTATAATAATAACAATAAAGTACAAAAAACCCACATTCTCTTGATAAAAAATTTATAGTCAAAATTAAATCCCAAGTGAGGATGGGCACTGCCATCATATCGCATGCTTAATGGAACGCTGACCCATTACGAGATAAGTTAAAATTTAGTTACGTACAGATACAGCCTTCTGATTGCGCCATCTACCGTCTACCTTTTCCAAAATAGTAGCATTTATAATTAATTAATAATTTAGTTTTAATTTTATTCATCAACAAGTACGAAAAGGCCTCATTGCAAGATCTTTTTTGCGATTTCCCAAAAAACGTCTATTTTGAGTTAAGTCAGTATTCCACTAAGCATGCGATATATACCAACCCTTAATTTTGACATACATCATATTATAGAGAAACTGTAGTACACATCAGATTTATTATAGATTTACTTGATTGAGGTGCAAATCTTCGCACGTAGAGATGACGCCGTCTACAAGTATTCAAGAATTTCATGCAAGAATAACTAAAAATATTGCCAATGACTATTATGTCGTATATATTATAAACAGCAAGAGAAAGAGTAGCAAAAACTATAGTGAGCAATTTGGCAAGATACTTAATTTATATCACACAAATATTAATTGTTGTCTGTTTCTTTACAAGTCTTTTAAGACTTCGGTCGGAATAAATAATAAAACTATCAGTCTTAATTAATTATTGACTTAATTTTATATAATCGACAAGTGGACAGATTTAAAGAGGATTAATCAGAAGAAATCTTAATTCTTATAATTAATTGTTTTTCTTCATTTTAATAGCTGAAAGATAAATCTAAATTGTACTTTATGAATATCTTAATAATTCTCAATCATTACAACTTTGCTGCAAACAGGTACAAATTAAAGTTCAACATAACATAACTAATAGGGAAATCACATGCATTAATATAAACATATTACTGCTTACATAAAAAAAAAACAGATTTTGGCCAATATAAAATTTTAATATTGATGTTGTTATATATTCTTCCATTAGACAAGGCTCTTTTAAAAGAATGTGTATGCCTTGTTTCCAAAACAAAGTTATGCTGTGATAAATCTCAAATTTTATGGATTTACACAATTTCATATGAGCAGCACACTAAAACAATATTGTCCTGAGAATATGCCAGCATATATTCATAAATAATCTATCCAAAAATGCTGTTATCCCAAGTAAATTGTACCAATTTACACCAAAACTTTACTGATTGGCACAACATGGTGCTAATTACATTGAAATGCCAATTCCATATAGGATCTCACTAGCATTACTTAATCTACTATTAAATAGCTTATATGATAATGTAAACTTTATTCAGAAATCTCAATAACATTGCAAAACTCTATCACTTAACAGTCTTTGGCCAACATGAGCTTAGCCTCACCTTCAAACACCACTTTCTTCTCTTCTTCTACTATGCAGAAGAACTTAACTTTTAGAATCTTTCTCACATCAACCAGTTCCACACTGATAGTAAGCTTCTCTCCGACGAAGCACTTGTTTGGAAATTTCATTGTCTGTGACACAAGTATTGTGCCTGGACCAGGTAAGTGCGTCCCTATCAATCCCGCAACCAAGCCGTTTAGGAGTGCTCCATGCACAATAGGCCTCATGTTCCCATTATTTTTGTGCAAGTAGTTGTGATCACTTGTGAGGTTGGAAAATGTATCCAGATCTTTCTGAGTCAATGTCTTTTGTATCCTTATTTTATCACCCGCCTTAAAAGAAGCACTGCTAAACGATGTTGTATGAATTTTACATATCTTTTGATAGTTCTTGTTGTTTACTGCTATGTAAGGAAACCTATTTGAGAGCATTTTGTTCATTTTATCTTACTCACTACTCCTCTTCTTAATAAACCACAGTTTTTAGTTCTCTTTGCTTACATCATTGAGAAAAATTGATGCCAAATTAGCAATTACTTTATTTTCGGACTGCGTCAGTACATTCATCTGTTGTATTATCTCTGGTGTGTGTAAGTTAATGTCTTTGCCACTGCTCTTTAGGTATATAAATATAGTGATGACATCAGCTGCAATCTCACTGTGGATACATCTCAGCTGCGCTGTTAATGGAGGTATAGCTGCATTATCCAAAAGATACTGCACATTTAATGGATCTGAAATAAAATTATAAATAAAATGGATGAGTTATTTTTCCTTGTACAGCTACCTTTATTATCTTGATATCAAATGACCCTAAGACCCCTGAGTCAATTGATTAAAACAATAGAGCACTGTATTGACAATATGTTATATTAAAATGCAAAACTTGTTTTCCTATAACCAGTATTGCATTCTGTAAATTTTAATAACTTATTTAATAGATAGTTTTGATTATTAGAGATTGTTATCACTTACCGACACAAAGATTGCAGATTCCAGCGCATGCAAAATGTAACAACTTGGGGTTGTTCTCCCTTTTCATTACATGAATAAATATGTCTAAAACACCAACATCCCTTATATATACGTAGTTAATCGGGTCGTAAGCAAAATTGGCCAAGTTAGCCAAAACCTGGCTCTTAGCATCTGTAAATTTCAAAACAAAACAATGTTAAAAAATTGATACCAAATTAATTACATTCAAAACGAACAATAAACATATCGCACATAAAAATAACTTGAACAGATCTATTTGTTGACGCAATTTCATTCAACAATCATAGTAATTAATTAAAATCTTACCGAAAGACGAAGAATTTATGAATTCGTCCACTAACAATGACAAGTAATTTTCACGATCAGTTCCATTCTGTGGCGTACGTGTCTGGAGTTGTGCTTTTGTACTAAACATCGAAAGACAAACTATTTAAAGCACTGACTCATTTAAATTATTGTAGTTTTCAAAACACTAGAAATTCCTGGCGAAAATACCATCAGACGTAAAATTTACACAAATATAACGCCATTTTGAATTTTTGACTAATATTCAGGGCTGCCAGTAGAAAACAAATATGTGTCTGAACCATTGCTATTACACAAAATCTATTATCATTTTTAAGCTCTAATAAACCCAAATCTAAGTGTAACTACGATTAATTAGGATTTAATTATAAATCGTTATTTTAAGAAATCTAAACGTATCATTAATATAGGTTCATCGGTTTTCATTGATCCGACAGAATGAGATAGTTTTTTCTTGTATGATGAATTGTTGAACTTTAAAAATAAAAAAATGCAAATGTCAACAATAAATACCTACACGTGTATTATTATTTAGTTGGATTATACTAAAAAAAATGAATAAATAAGCAGTAATTACTGTTATATAAATAAATATTTACCTTAAAAATGAGTGCGACGCCACATATCGCTGGTACCATTTTTATTTTTCTAAATTATTTTAGCCGGTTGTAATTTTCTACAATTGAGGTTACAAAATATTCAAAAATGAAAATATCCTTGCAGGTTTGACCAATAAAGGTTTATTTTTGATCGAATTGCAAGAACCATACGATGAGAAAGTTCTCAGAGATGCAACGACGGTCAATATACGTAGTTTAGTATTTAGCCCAAAGGGTACCTATCTAGCATACAGGACAGATAAAAAGTAAGTACTTGTAGTTTATTTTTATATATAACTCTAACCGTTTTTGTCCCAATGATTTTCCTTGGAACTGGAGAAAGCCTAATGTATACTCCTCTATCACCATATGCTTCATTGCATGTAAGAGGTATGAAATTTAATACGTAATATTCATGTAAAAATAAATGTAAAATAGTAAATGAAATGAGAAAAAAAAATATGTCACTTTCAAAATACAGAATAAAAAAAAATAAGGTAGGATTTATTTAAAATATTGGAATATAGTAGTTTAAAAATGATAGTCAAGCGTTACCTTAAAGTATACACTGTATCTTATAATTAACATTGTTTTTATATTGTAGGGCAGAAATAGTATCATGTGCGGACTGGTCAGTTGTAGCAACTATAGAGGGAAGTGCCAAGGACATGTTCTTTTCCCCCCTTGACACCTACATCACCATCAGGGAGATGTTTCTCATCACAAAAGATAATCCTCAGGTAAAATGAAATTATATGCGGTAAATAAATGTAATAAAGCTTTCTATTGCCCCACATTAGAATACTTACTGATTTTCAATTACACACACAAAGATCAGTATACAGAAATACTCAGACCTAGAACAGAAATCTAAATTCATCTTTTAGGTATCAGACAAATATCTAAACTAGCAGTCCGCAACAGGTGGATCCCAGTCAGTACCTGAACCGTGGAAGGTTGAACCTTGTGTTGCCAAGTATTATGTTATATATCTACTTGTCTACTTGAATCATATTTCCATAGAGCTGTTACTTCAGGAGCCAGCACAGCACATTTAGGGAATGGCAGAATATTATGATGTTTTTTTTTTAGTTTGCCACATGTTAAAAATTATCTATATTTCAAGGGGGAGCCAATATTAATAATTAAATTTCGCTCTCTCTTTAAACTTGTCTCGGGTCAGCACTGTATGTGAACCTATCTATGATTGATTTAGCGAAAAGATTGATCATTAAACTATCTATGATAGATTTTTACTTTTAAGAATTATTGCTAAAACATGTGATTTTTGAGATTTGTGTTAAATGTTGATATTTGACTTTGCATTTTTTTTTTCCAGGGTAAACCTAATATTCTTGTATATAAATCATCAAATGGAGAGTTAATTGGATCTTTTATACAAAAAAGCCAAGCTGATGGGTAAGCATTGTATTATATTCTATTCCTACAGCTGTCTTGTGGTTTCACCCGTATTATAACTACTTTAAATTGTTATAAGATACAAAGCATATGGACTATAAATATAATACTTCGATTGTAAGAAAGACAAATACCATACATGCAGAACTGTTTTTACTATACCTGTAAATGTTATAATATAAAATTGATAACTAATAATATAAAACGAAAATCTGATCAGACATATCTATCCAATATATTCTATAATTTTAATTTTAATTAATGGCAAATAAATTATTATAATGAGCAAGCCTGTATGTGCAATAACATATATAACATTAAAAGATGAGAATAATTTGATATTGCTGATTGTAGCAAATTATAACATAGAAATAACACCAATTCATTATATTTGTATTTTATGTTTTAACTCATAGCAAATATAATATCCATAACCGAAACTATCCAAGACTAACGAGTAATCTGAAATAATGACATATCTGTATCTATATCCCAAACCGGTATAATACAATTCCTATAACCGTATCCATATCCAGATCAGAAATTTCATATCCATAACATCCCTAATAAATAAGCAGACAAGACAAGCAGACAAGGGAGTCCCCTCCCCATTATAGATGATGACCAGTTGCCTTAAGGCACTGGTTTTAAATTTCTGCAGGGCAGCTGCCTCTCTCTGCCTCCTAAGTGGGGCCTTGCTGTTATACTTAAATATATTAATGAATATACATGTTTCCTTATAAAAGTAGTCTCCTCGGTACACTTTCTAAATTGTAACATTTTTAATTCCAGTGAGCCTAAATGGTCATCAGATGAAAAGTTGTTTGCTATACAGGTCAACAATAGGATTCTGGTATATGAAGATGGGAAGCTCGATCGCTATGTACAGCAAATATCAGCTGAGAAGTTGAAATGTTTCACCATTTCTCCGAGCCCAGCACCAAATTACTATTTCTCTATATTTACTTTAGGTAAGCCTTGATATCATGAAGCCAACTTTAAACTGTGACTCCAAAAGTCCCCAAACTAGCTGGCAGCATAACTTTCTATCCAAAAAACCATACATTTTAAATTCACCAGAATATTTTTGATTAGGCCATAAGGACTGACTCTCATGGGTCAATCAGACTGCTTAAATCTGATAAATAAAAACTTGGCACAACGGGCAAGTGCCCCACACAAAACAGCTCCCACCCCACCTGCTTATAGTCAAGAGAGGCTGATTGTAAATGTGATGCTGGCAGTCGTGTAGCATAGGGGTGCGCTAATAATTCGAACTTACAAATTATTCGTTCCAAATCGGATATTAATATTCATTTCCCTAATAATTTGAAAAAAGATTTTTTTTAATAATTCGTTTTTTTTAGAATTAGTCACGAATTATATTATTGACGAGTGAATTAAATTGAAAACAAAAAAAAATCCAATGATATTTCAACAATTCGAGCGATTTTTACATATTATTATGAATTATTCGATCTTTTTCGAAGATTCGAATTTCGAATCAATAAATTCGATTCGAACGATGATTGCACACCCCCAGTGTAGCATGTAAATTTAACTTTGTAGGAATAGATTGCCTAGGAGTCCAATACTATTTACATTTATTATAGGTTTCTATTTGTTCTATATTCTATCTTCTACTTTGGCACTTTTGCTGTTTCAAGTTTATAATAAATTATTAAAAGACAAATTATTTATCTTTTAGAGCCTTGTGAAACACGAATCTATTTTTATCATCATTTCCCACAGGTAAAGCAGGACAGCCATCATTCTGGCGAATTTTTAAATACCCTCAATTTGACTTATCCCAAACTATTGTGAGCCGTTCATCTTTCCAAGCTGATAAAGCTGCTTTCTATTGGAATAGACGTGGATCAAATGTATTTGTGATGACACAAAGTGATGTAAGTTACTATATGTATGTTGTATTTTACTAATTATTAAGTATAAGAATTGTCTTAGTGTAATAATTATTATGTACTATTTAAAAGTTGAAAAAAAGTTATTTACAATATTTTATGGTTGAATTTATGAGACAAAACCACCATTCCTTTTCTGCCATATACCAACACTGTGTGTTCGGGTTCAAAGTTTATAGTACACACTTACACACTTTCTACACTCAGCCCCACAATAGGATTTTCTTCTGTGTCGTGCGTACTTTGGACACACATAGGCGAATATACCCAGACCCAGAACAGAGTCTAAATTCATCATTCATATGTCTGTCTGGCTGGGATCAGACCCAGAACCCACTGCTTGTCAGACTTGTATGGTGCCTGCTGCGCCACGGGCACATATGCAAAACATTCCACGGGACTTCATAGCAATCCATCAGTGGCCGACTACAGACCATACTCTAACCCTATCTGGGGTCATTTATAGATGTCCATGGCTGGGAACTGCCACTTACTATCATAAAGATTACATCCTAGTTTTCTGCTTGTATCATACGTATAATTAAACCTTCATTTTCCAATTACAGGTAGACAAAACTGGCGGTTCATATTATGGGAAACAAACGCTGGCACATGGAGATATAAAAGGAAATGCAGGAAATGTAATATTCAGTAAGTTCTCTTTAAAGTGTGTAAAGTTACTCATTAATAACATTAGTTTCGAGCATATTTGGCAACTTGATATTTATTAGTATGTTTGACTGCTATAACATGAACATTTCAGTAGGAATGGTAATATTAAATCACAATACATAATAAAGACAGTTCGGAAAAATATGGAACAATACCTGGTTTGGTGTAAAAATACATTTAATACAATAAATTTTTAAATATATATGGCGTACAATTTTCGTATTCATCATTTGTATAATTATTTTTATTAGGTAACCGGTACTCGATATGACGTTTAAATTTACTTTTGGCTGATATTTTTCTATCCAGTTACATGAATCGCAGTAACCTACTGAACTCGGGACGTAAAAAGATCATATCGTATGTTACATAATAATATGTATGAATGTCGCTATAATAAATTGTATTATTCATAAGGAATATTTGTAATTTGGCTTTTGATCGGCCTAATGACAAATGCCGTGCTATTTTTTCATTTAACGTTTTGTAACATTCGACCAGATTTTGAATGATTAATGGTGGTTGCATATTCAATTTTGTTCACTCAGGCAAGGAGGGTCCAATCCACGCGATCGCATGGAACCCTGGCAGCTGGAACGAGTGGGTGGCGGTGTACGGGCACGCTCCGGCCAAGGCGACCATATTCAACGCTAAATGCGAACCGCTGTTCGAGTTCGGCTCTGGCGCCTGGAACGCCATCTACTTCCCCCCAGAAGGGAATAATATCCTTTTTGAATATACTTCTTTATAAACAGAGTTAGTGTATATTTCGTGCTTATATGACGACCCGCGTGGCGGAGCGGTAACCATACCGATCTGACACGCAGTGGGTTCCGGGTTCGATCCCCGGCCAGACAGACATCTGAATGATGAGTTTAGATT
>DWTU01002398.1:0-11556 GCA_018251515.1 Cecropterus confusis | reverse complement strand
GAATCCAACGGTTTCCCACTGTCTTTCTCAGGTCATTGGTCCACGGTCGGCGACCTGTGCTCCTTTTGCCTAAACGTGGTCGCCACTTAAGGACCTTTCTTCCCCATCGGTTATCGGTCCTTCGAGCGATGTGGCCGGCCCATATAATAATATATATTTTACATGAATTTAAATATAATAATAATTTCTAGAGTTGCATGATAGTAATAATATAGATAGTGTATAGTGTATTCATCTCATATTTTGTATTTGCTCAGTATGTAAATATCCCTAAACATAAACACTTACATGAGAACTGTTCATCTTTTGTTAAATCTCATTTTGTCTTATGATAAGTTTTTATTTAACCTGCCTCTTTCATGTCTTTTTAATATAAATTTTGTCATCTACTTTTTAATCACAGACTTGAGTGATTTGTAGCAGAGCTGATTATGAACTGGACATTTTTTTTATAATTTTTTTTAAATTCCAAAAATTATATCATTATTGTCTTAAAAAGAGCTAGCACCTAAATAGGTAAACATGCTATAGATTTTATTTCCCCACTCTCCCAGTTAACAAACTGTTTAATAATTAGAAATATAACCCCAGAATGTCTATATTAACACATATCAGGTTGAGTTAATAATGTCTATTTTTTTGTATGTAAATAGTTATGTCAGGACATTCAATCATTATATATTCTCCTATTATATATAAACTTTTATTATGATGAATATACAATTATGTAAGTAGTCCAGTCCAAATCATCAGGTTAAAAGCTGTAGGCGTTAACAACCGACACACGACAACACATCATCCATTCGGAATGATAATGCAATAATATACCATAATAAAATGTGTAGATTAAAAAAAAATAAAGCAATAAACACGATTACGCATGCATTAAAGGAATAAAATTAAAAAGATAGAGAGGCGAAAGTTAGTTTTCAACAAAATAAAATATTCAAAACATCCAAAGTACTTACAAAACTCAGTAAAAGATGTGCATTATACTGTAACAGAGGGCAGTTGAATGTGGTCAAAATATATTTAAACACAGAAATGTTCTACGATGGCACAAGGATATTTTACGATATGCAAAATAATAAATTAGGTTCCAGAAAAATATTATAACAAGTTTCTATTTTATATTTCGTCGTGGTAAAGCCCGAGATGACAGCAGGACAGCGCTGCACAGATTAAATCAGGATGTACAATATGTCAGTTAGAGTTAGTGTCAGTATAGATGTTGAAGATAAACGCATACAATACAACAATTTGTTAATCAAAACGATTTTGCAGTAGGGTTGTCATCTTATTCTAATAATCTTCATGTACCAACTATGAAACTTCATGTTTTTTTTTTTAAATCTATGCAAATTGTTCCCAAACCTTAAAAGATAATAGAAAAAAAGCATTTGACGATGTTCTGAAGCATTAGTCACCATAGCCATACCATATCAATCTACAATTTAGTAATAAAGAATGGAAGAGTAAATTACTGAAGGCAAAAATAATTTGAAATAAAAAGAAAACGAGTTTTAATCATATTTCCAAAAAATAAAAGTATACAATACTTCAAACGGCTATGTTACCTGAAATGCTTACCAAAGCAAATGACGTAATACTTTACGCAATGCCTTGAGCTCTCTTCAGCTCCTTTATTTTACAGCGTGGGTTTTGCAACGTGGGTCTTACCGTGGGCACGGGTAACAATGATTATATTTGCCCCGAGCGGATAAACAGTTATATAAGGCCCTGAAAATATTACGCGTGAACAAAACATGGTTATAAAGAAGAAAAAAAAGAAATACGTACCTATAGTGATGGTGCGCAGCTGTAAAATTACTAAGAGTTCTATTCTTATGAAACTCATATTGAATAATATGTTACTGGCCCATGAATAAAATTAATAATCTTATTTAAATTGACTAAAAAATTTGAAACCACAGTCATAAGTATCTAGGATTTACTAGATAATTAAACATTGAAAGAAATAACGATAGCATATTATCTTAATAAAGCGCATAGTAAACGTTTAAAAATCTTTTTGAATGCTTTTGTAAAAAAATATTCAATTGTACTTATTGACAAAAGAGGAGAGATGATCCAATGATTGGCTGCCGTCCCTCGAGGACTAACTTGCACAGCCGTGTCATGTCCCGGTAATTACGTTAGATATCTAACTATTCACACCAGAGCACAGTAGTAGTACACTCTGTTGAGTTACGGCAGCAACATGTGGAATTATATGTGGAGCCACTTTTTGCCACCCGAACAAGTCAGTACTTTAATTTTTAGTATAAATTTATAAATATTTAATGGATAAGTTTTCGATCTCGTTTAGTCTTTATGATTTTAATTGTGATAGTTTGAATACCTGTAATTGATTTATAGAATTCATAAAAGATCTTGTAAGGCATAACGTTCTGTTCGGTCTTCGTTAAAGTTAATTTAAGTTGCTTAATGCAGTGTGTAAGTAATAAGCATTAACGTAAAGGTTGCAATTCGCTAAGCCCCTAATTTCCCCTCTTGCTGAACAAATAAATAAAGACCGCCATCTATTGTCGAATAGCAAAACTTGAAATAATATATATTTCTTAACAACGACGTATGCTTCAAAAGATATTGTGACGGTGACTCAGTACTTCCATAAATACACATTATTATTTATATAGCGATGAACAGTAGTAATGAAGCATATAACAAAACGATAGGTGAAGAGTTTCAAATTTAATTTATTTGTACGACCATAACAGGTATATCGTATATCTAATACACATCGTTCATATGCAGCGCCATCTAGTAGCTATATAAAAATGTTATCTTAAATTTATTGACATTAAAATGTCTTTCCGGTAGGTAATGAGACAAGATTGATTTGTTAGCATTTTAAAATTATATTTTGCTGTCTCGGAATTAACATGTAGAACCGGCAAATTGATTTTACTAACAACGCTGCTTTATACCTCATTCTCATCTATCAAATCTCTACATTCTTTATACATGTTGTTGAGTTGTTAATATATTTCAGTTCGCCGTTTTTATGTTAACTAAACTCGCGTCAACATGATACAATACAACGTTTATTTCATACAGCACTTGCTAAACAAGGTTAATACAAGTTAAATCTTATCGATATCAATTATGAATTCATAAAGGCGTAGGATGATTGTAGAAATATAACTATAACTTTCATTACTATTATTTAAAAAACCGAAGCCGTTCCTTGCTACACTTGTCATGTAATGTGATGACTACTTTATGTCATTGTCATGCCTTCTATGAAACTCGCCTTGAAAAAGATAGTCATGAGCTTTGGATTTATAAAAGCAGATACATTTAATAAACATAGTAATAAGTAATGACAACTCCATTGAATGCTTACATTGCATCCATAGATTATAATGTGTGTTTCAACGTTTTCGATTATATTTTAAAAACAACATTTTGTTATATTGTAACTCTAGTAAAATATCCTATATTTTTAATCAATAACCGAAGATTTTGAATAGATGACATAAAGTACTTATTTAAAAAAAGTGTCAACTATTTGTGGTGTGTTTATGGCATAAAAAAACGTAATCTCTATCTCACTTGCGTTATCCGTCGGTTTATTCCCCGTGTTACTACCAGTATTACTACCAGTAGTAACACGGTTAATTTTATTACCGTTGTTATAACTGCAGTTGTTAGTAGTAAGACGAGTAACAAAAAAAATATTCGTGTTGCTACTATCTTCAATTTCGAACACAAAATCCGGATGAGCCACCATTACAAACAAAACCATAAACAATGTCTTTTAATCATTACCGCATCGAATAAATAATCCCTCTCGTCTAGTAAATACTACTGGTAGTAGGATTGGTAGTACAATGGCAATAAAATAGGGGCAATAAAATAAAGTCAGTTTTAAAAGCGCTTAGCCAAAACCGTAAAAACATATGAAATAATTACTACTATTTCCGAGTGTGTGATGTCTCATTCTAGCTCTTTCCTGTTTGTAAATCAAGGGTCATTTATATTCGAATTTGCAGTTGCACGATCTAAGCAGTTTAATTCAGCGCAGTATTCTTTCCACTTTTCTGCAATTTTTGTTACCTAATTTATTATACTGCCGTCTTTGTCTTCAACTGCCCATGATTGGGCCTTAAACTGGCGAGTGATAAGTTTTCCTTCTTGAAGAGATCTGCCATTTTATATTTCTCTGCATGACGTTCTACTTCAGTGCATATGTCTGCAAGATAGAAGTTTTTATCACGACTGCAGAGTCTTTAGATTTCATTTCTGAAACTGCTGTATCTTGCTTTATAGTGGGTGTGGTCGTTGAGAGAGCTTAAAGTTGTTTTCTCTTCTGAATGAAGATCTATGTTTTGTCAGTGATCCAGCCCTTTTTTTATATTTTGTAGTTTCCGCTGCTTAGTGATGCTGTTGAATGCTTTCGAAAAAAGAACTTTAAAACATAACCATTGTTGTTATTCATCGTTTTCGGTGATATTATGGCTCTGGATTTCCGATTCAGTCACTTTTTTGAAAGTTTCCACCTCGGGTTTTACAAGTCTTAATGTTTTCATTTCAGATTTTCGTGGCGTATAAATACTTCTGCTATCGGCAGTAGATGGTCACTACCTAACCGGATCTTAGCATTTGTTATTCTCGATCTCTATCAATAGTGGTGTATCTGTATATATTTCAATGTTTAAAGACATCCAAGACTTCCAACACCACGTGAGAAAGTCTTAGTTATTGCAAGATTACTGCCGATGCAAAATTCTAGGAAGCGTTCTTCTACTCTGAAACTTCCTACCGTTCTGCGGATATGGTATTATTCTCTTGTGGTATTGCTAATTATCGCATTCCAATCCCGTAGCACTATTTCTCGTCATGGTATTAACTTGATGTGTGTGTGTGTGTGACCTCGAGTGCTCTATAAAAGGTATTAATGTCTTGCACTGAGGATTGTGCTGTAGGTGCATAAACTTGGTCAATGTTCATTGGTTTGGGCAATTTGATACTCATGATTTGGTCATTAAAAGTGTTGCATCCAAATACACAGCTACTGCAATAAAATGGCTACGCCATTTTTCTTTCCTCCGTTATTAAGTGTCCCGATCGTTTGAGGTGTGATTCTAAGCGTAATCGTCGAGCGCCGGTTGTTGATGTGATCGTCTGACCTCGCATTACCATTATCGCTCTTATCATCGTTGAGGTTGGGACATTCTCTTGGGAGAGAAAGTCGTAGTCGCTTCCCCGCGCCTTTTACGTCAGGTTGTTCAGAGGATATTTAATTCCTCTAGGCCCCCGTAGCCTCTCCTGAACGAAAAGATCAGATAGTTGTTAAACTCGTTTGGAATCACCCAGCGGACACGTGCAGGGTTATTGAAGGTATATCTTATAAATAGTGGATAAATTTCTATCTCGGTTTCGGTTTATTAGTCAGTATGTCCCTATAGTCTCTTTTAGGCGTCTAAAAGAAGGCTTCTGGGGTTGCAGGTCGCAAGAGTGAGGTCCAGTCAGGTGACCCCGGGAAGGACGTCAGTATATGTGATCGCATACCGTCGTAAAGACTAGACGATGCGTTGGGCCCAGCCGCTCACCAGAGTAGAGCCCAATGGGACAAAGCGTTCAGAGGACTCTGGTTGTGTTCCTTTGGAGATTTGGAGGTTTTAGTACAGTAAAAATCCCTCATAACCCGGCGTCGCTCCAAATAAAGGTTTATTACCCAGTAATCGACTATAATGTACATATAACATCTATAATTAAAAATCCATATTGCAACGAGCAAAGCTGTCAGACACCCGACGTCCCCGTTTTCGTATCGATATATGTGTGATCAGGTGCTTGCAGGTATTGCCTTTGTATTGGCCTTGTTGATCAATTTATAAATAATATTTTACTACGTAAGTTAATAAAAAGAAAGACATGAAGCTGAGTCAGTAAAAACAATTTAAGAAATCATAAGTAAAAATAGCTACCATTACTATAGTACCTTCTTATATTTATGATTTTTCACATCTTTATATTTTATTATTTACATTTTCCCGTTTTTGTACATACAAAACTTGTCATTGGCAAAATGGTTATAAGACCGAGAAGCCCTCGCACATGCAAATAATGTAGTACCTCTGTTTACCATTGGTACTACCGGCAGTAAGGCGATGGCGCTATAGATTTGATGTGTGTTATTTATTAGAAATAGTGCTCATCACAGCGGCAGAAGTTCAACCGTCCGTTTCAAGAGCTGAAAGTCAAATTTCAACCATTTTTAACCATAAAATCAACTAAATTTGAGACACACCAAGGTATGAATAATATTTACCATACATGAATATTATTTTTCTCAGTAGTTTTTTGGCATTTTATATTGTTGGGATTTGTTTGACAATTGACAATATATTGACATTCTAAAAATGACATGATTGTATGAACGAATGAATGAATATTATTTTATTCATTTTAAGATAATATTTGAACCACTTCCATTTAATTTTTCTGATTTTTATGTAGGTATCCTTAAATGAACTATAATTGTCAAATCTATGTTCAACAACTTTATTCAACTCTATGTGTGTATTAACAAAAAAGACTAATTTAAACTAAACGAGCCGATTATATTGTGTATGTTACTAATATCGATTTTGTGACTATACTTATACTGCTAGTTACCGATAAGCTTAACAACACTGGTCATATCCGCTAATTTGTATAAAATGGCGTCGGCCGAGTTTTTAGAACAAGCTTTGTCTACCGACGTTGACGAGAACGCAGTTAACGCGATCGTGGGTTCGCTTGAAAACCAATTAGTGACGTCCGTCTCATCGGTATCGGCACAAAACAATACAGTAAATGTTATTCCAAACCAACATAACATTACATCTACCGCGAGTTCTATTATTGGTGTACAAAAATACAACACAGATCAAGTCAGTGATGGTGAAATAACGAGTGCGAACTTTCAATCGTCAGCAATTTCAAGCAGTGCATCATACAATAATTTACAATCGCATTCACCGTTCGTGACCCAAACAAATTTGGCACAAAATCCTACAAGCAATACTGAGTCGTTGAAAGTAATCTATTCACAAGCTCAGGCACTAAACACCCCAGTGAGTCGTGTGACATTTCCCACTCATACGTTAACAAACGGTTGCATCGGACTTCAGCCGTCGCAGAATCAAATAATTCACACTGTACCTGGAAGTGCAGTTCTGTCGCAGCAAGGCAACAAGACCATAGCCATGCAGCCATCAATGGTGATAAAACAGGGTAACAACACCGGCCAAGTGAACATGCAGCAAGGGATGGTATCAGTGCCTATGACGGTGAATTCCAACATGCCGGGCTCGATCCCCAACGTGATGTCCATAAACAAACAAGGAGGACAAAATGTGGTGGTGACCACGCAGAACCTGGGCTCGGCGCAGCCGCCTATCCTCCCGAACGTGCAGATACTCAACATGAGACCAGGAGCGCCGTCTGTGGCGGCACAGAAGTCCGTGGCGACGGTGTCCCCCCGAGTTGTGATCGGCACACAGCAGGTGGTCGCTGCGCGCCCCGCGACTCCCGGTGTAAGTTCACACGTCAACTTGTTGCCTTTCGATCACACCATACATTTTTTTAATGCTTACAGATTTAATCTCACTGCAATAACTCAAAACAGTGAGCTAACAGAGATAGTAATCTCATCATTGTAGGCCTAATTTAGTATCTAATTTCTAATCTAATTTGAAGAAGAATCTTGAGATTGCAGATGAACAACTCAATTTACACATGTGGAAAATGTATGATTTTGCTTCATCACTTGTAGACCTACATACAGACAAAAGTTAAACTATGGTGTGTGATTAATATAAGTGGACTAATCTAATATTTATGTTGTATTAACAATTGTTCATATCACAAATTGCTTCTGCAGATAATGGGAAGTATTCTCAACGTGAACACATAGCTTGGCATGCATCAAGGGCAACAACAAATTTTTCATTGTAGTATGCTTTTTTACTAAATATTTTGCATACACCTCTTCAAACCTTAAATTTATTGGTATCAAGTGGTATTTATCAATTAATTTCAGTTAAATGCAACACTGTTTACTGGTACATACCCAAAATATATCATAAGTGAACTTTAAAATTAATGATGTAAATAAATAGAGCAAAGGTGCTTCAATTTTCAACGCAAAGGATATAACCAATTTTAATAGAACTTGCTGTTATGCCATCTACTTTTAGCTGTAACTTCTTCCTATGCTTGCAAAATTGCATACAGGTGCTGCTTATACTCTTCCACAACCACTATAAATATACGTATTGGTTTAATAGATGCCACCGATAATGATTAACGTCCAAATCAATATGGTACATTATTAATTTATTAATACTATAGAGTGCCATTTTCCAAATTGTGTTTACTAGCGTTGACACATTTATGGTGGTTTTTCCTTTCATAATGTATCACTTCTGCGAGATTGTGTTTGTAAATGTCATATAATTATATTATCATGTTGCATGCCCAGTGCATTTGAAGCTGACATTGTATGTAAATGTTTCATCAATATTCAAACTGATGTAGGTCATTCTAGACATCACATTTATTTTACACAAAAAAATATAAAATTCAATTTGGTTCCATTTAATTTTGTAACAATGTTATGCAGCATAAATATTCTATTTTTCTTTGAGAAAATATTGTCATAAAAATAAATACACAGGAATATATCATGAGAAATCAAGTGTTCTCTCTTAGTTCATAATTATATTTAACATAATTTTATTTATAGCATAAAGATTTTATATTGCTTTTATTCTAAAGAGTTATTGTTCAAATCAATATTATTTCTCAAGTTTATCACAAGATAACGTCAAAGGGGATAAATTAATTTTTTCTATAGTAGTATATGTATCTATAGTACTTTAACATTAATTGTATAATAAACATTATAAAGATATAAGACCAATAAACAAATAAAAACTAATATAAAATTTTACCATGAGAAAAAAACACAGTAATATAAAATAATACACATTCATTGGATTGCATAACTCTTATGTCATTTATCATAGTAACACAATAATATTCTTATCATTGCATTGATATTGCACTTCATCTGAATGTTGTTATTCCCTCAATGTGTATCTAACAAATGACCTGCTTAAGTTTTCTTTTTCGGTTACTTATTTCGATCATCAGTATCATTTGCTGTAACAAGACGAGATTGCAATGCAAAGTGAGTTTGAGCTCAGCAAATTGAAACGAGGCGTTCATTTTTAGATAACGCTGCAAACACTGCAAAGTCTACAACATGGGCAGCAGGGTCATTTGTTGTTAAAGACAGAAAATGGTCAGTATCAGCTGTTGAGGGTTGGCCCCGCGCCGGCCGCCAGCAATATGACGGCGCCCCAGGCTCAAACCCTCCGGCTGTCGACTGTGCCGGCAGTAAGTAGGACCAGCCACTCCGCTAATCACACTCCCTGAAACTGGATAACGTGTCTATAGCGCCTCTTCCAGCCTGGGCCTCGATCTAAAATAATCCAAACTGTCCAGTTTCAAAACAATCATGCATGTACAAATAAGGTGGAGGTGCATGTTCTGAGGTAATTAACAAGGTAAGACACTAAACGGAATTTCTTCACTCATTTTGTACTAATAAATTGTACTCATTAAAATTAAAAATCAATGCAAATATCGAATATGCTTGTGGGGTGAAACTTGCAAAAAATTCTTAAATCTTTATTTTATTAGTGAGAGTTGTAGAAAATTTTTTGTATTCGTAACCAGCAGAACTGTATTCCTCTGTATGTCAGAGTTACTATAAGCAACTTCGGTGTTTGCAGACAATATAAGTAAAACAAAAGACAAGCAAGTCATAATAGACATCAGTTCATTCTGATAGATTTTGACTCTTGATATCATAAGCATCATGTGCTATAGCCGAGAAGGTATGAAATCTGTAACTATATGTGGCAGCATGCAAAATACTAAGTTTTTCTTCCAGCTGTATGTGTTCTACGCATGTCCAATTTTATGTAGTTAAAGCCTCAACAGTTTTGTACAAACATATGAATAGTGAATAATAAAACTATGTGTAGCTGTAATGTGTAGGAATATAGCCAAGTATTGGTATTATTGTAGAGTCCTAGCTTGAATTATATTTACAATATCTTAATATTAATATTGTGATGTAAATGGTATGGGGATGAGGACTATATGCTGGGTATGTATGAATATGATGAGGATATCCTTATAGTATTAGAACCAAATCGGAATATATATGATTAAGTGAAGAAAACATATACATGTTTTATTATAATTCTATTATTATATAGTAAAGTACTAGCTAAAAAAATATCCTGCGATTGGGCCTCATTCGTTTCTTGCATGTCGTATCAAAAGATGAAATACCAATAAGTTAAGGTTGTAACATATAATTATTGTTGTGTTTGTTATCTCGTATATGTAGCTTTAGCACACATACAAGTCCTATTATGTAAGACATTGTGCATGAGGCACTTACTACTTTTAGCCTATCTTTCACTTATTATTTTAAAAAGATAGATCTAATAAAAATGTTGTAAGATCTTCTTAATAAGAATAATCACAGTAACATATAATTTATTTCTTATTCCTAAATATACTAAACTTATATTCAATGACAATTCTCACCATTGATCTTTTATACTGTAGGTCAAAGACACAAGACAAGTTTTCAAATAACGTATTTTTCTATCTATACATGTGACAAAAATTTGTCACATTTATAAATAGAAAAATATGTAAACGTCCTTAATTAATATTCAATTCTTTATATTAATGATAGCATCGAACTCTAGTAGAAATTTCAGTAATTCAGGCATTTATAATAGGCATAATGATCTAGTCTGCATAAAAACAGACTAGATTATTAAGAAATGTTCTTTTCTTGTTAAAATTTGACTTTATTGGAATAAAATGAGCTGATTGTCAATATTTTATTTCTTTAAAGTGTATGTTCTAACATGTCTTTATTTATCTCAAAATATCTCGGTAACATTCCACTTTATATGAGAATGTTATGGTAACCGAAACTTTCGAATATTCCCGCAATTCCATGTAGAGGTTACCTAGCAATGTTAGTATGTAAGTATGTTTAGGTCAAATCTTGCAAGCTGAAATTAATCCACTCTTCAGTGTTCGATTGAGCTGAAATTTGGAATATAATTCTGATGACAATGCAATAATATATAATTTGTTAATCCAAAATGGCCGCTGCAACAAAATGGCGGATCACGTATTTTTGTACAACCTACCGAATATGGTATCAAATGAAGGGGCTAACTTGTAGAATACAATACACTATGAAAAAAATCAAATCAAGATGGCCGCCAGTGATAAAATGGCGGATAGCATATTTTTATAAACCATCGCAATATGACCAGGGACAACTAAAATGAGAAAATAAATTAATAAAAAATATTTTAAAAAGAAGCTTACTGTCGTAGAGGTTATGCAAATATTTAGTTTCTGAAGTAAGTAACGAAACAGCCAAGCCATACATTCTTACTGATATGTAGAATTTGTGAAGTTAGGGTCGGTAGA
>DWTU01002397.1:0-11563 GCA_018251515.1 Cecropterus confusis | reverse complement strand
CAAATGTAAGCGATCATCGTAATATCCAACATGAGTTATGCCATTCATCTACATTTCTCTGCCAATTGTTGTTGGAGCAGCGTGATCGATTACGCTTTTATAAAATCGAAGTAGCAAATCTGCATGCAGTCCACCTGAAGGTGCGTGGCCGCTGCCGCCCATGGACACCCGTAATCAACATCGGTTAAGATCAGAGTCTTACCTGAGGTTAGCCATAGATGCGTTGCTACCTCTGAGGACTAAGTTGGAACGCCTCGGATAAGTATGATATATACTAATCTTACCACACCATTCAGACCAGAACACAGTAATGCATAACATTGCTGGAATTAGGCAGAAATAGGTGCGGCGGTAGTTTTTTTTTTATATAGTATGGAAGTAGCAAACGAGTATGCAGCCCTCCCGATGGTAAGTGGCTATTGACGCCCATGGTCATCTGTAATCAACCCTAGGTAAGATCAAAGTCTCACCTAAGGTTAGCCACAGATGCGTAGCCACAATGCCTGAGGACTAAGATGCGTCGGAAAAGCATGTCTGCAGGCAGCAGCAGGCTACACTGATATGTGTACATTTTACATTTCCAGTGGGACAGTGAAGGCGGTGGCAGTGGCCAGGAGCGTGGCATCGGTACCGACGTGGCAGTCGTCAGCAGTTGCGTGTTCGTAGCTCAGCTGTGTGTCTCCGTGATCATGGGATTCGCTGTCAAAGTCACGGGCTCCACCGCAGCGGTGGTTGCCGTCGCCGCCACTCTTGCTGGCGCGGCCGCCTTCACCGCCACTAAGATCACGTATCTCGATCTTTAAAGAAAACTTTATTTTAATTTGATTTAAAATTTATATTTAATAGTAATATATAGTAACAATAACAATAACATCTGAAAGAAATTAACTAAAGAAACGGTATCTATTACGATATTGGGCAGATTGTCGTGATTATTTTTAGCTTGATTTCGTTAACATTTATTTCAATCCATTTCAGCTTTTGTTAGCCTGAGGTTTATGGGTTACACGAATAATTCTGATTAAAAGTACAAACTTTGGGTCACCTGATGTTATCTACTACGCAATGCAACTGCTAAAAGTCCATTTTAAAATTATCCCATTGATATCATACATAAATAATAGTAGAAACCGAGGATTTCCAGTATACTCTTAGTAGTCTCGGTAGAAAACGTTAATAGTCCTACAATAACACCTCGCGTGATGACGCGTTCATCGCTCTTCAGGGTTTCATCTCCGGTTGGACGGTACCGGTCAGAAAGGTGTGGTTGCCGGCCCACTTACATATGAGGCGACCAACTTAGTTCTCCGGAACAGCAACGCCTGTGGTCGACTTCAGATATTAATTCTTGTTCTGTATTAATTTGTTTACAGATGTCCATGGGCGGCAGTAACCACTTACCATCAGGTGGACTGCATGCTCGTTTGCTTCTTCAAACTGATAAAAAAATAAAAAAATAAACTATAAGTGTAGAAATCGTTGTAGAAGCGAAATTAGTTTTATTTGGTAAGGTAACTTTGATCTCGTTATTTGATATGACTTTCTTTGTATAAAATATTTATTGTATGTTTTTCCCGACTTCCGTATTAAAAATAAATAGTAATGTTAAGATCTGACACTAAACAACGTAAAGATATTACGTTGGAAATATAATAAGAGAAATTAAACGACTCGGCACTGAATAAGGTAACTGTTAGGTTTAAGATGTACTGTTGAAAACTTTATATTTAAAGTAATTTAATGTACAAAAAAAATATGTTGTAATAGTTCAAAATACTAATTAGTAGATATATTTAAATTATGAACAAATATTTATAATTAGCATGTACGTAATGAACACCTCGCGTTAATCGGAATATGGGTAATTTTCTTGTCACGCGGGCGCGTCCGCGTATGTGTCAGTCGCATGAGTGGATTAATCAGATATAGTGTATTCAATTCTTGCGTGCAATTTACATCGTAGGAAAGTATCTAAAACGATAGGATGCGAGGGGCACGCATGCGGAACAGGACCAGCGGATGCAAATATGCGTGACAAGAAAAAGTCTGATACATTGCTGGTACATATACATGTGTGTGTGTGTGTGAATCTATATAATTGTATAATATTTTCTGCTAGTATATATTACAATAAAAGCTGGAGTCAATCAACGCTTTTAACGGCAAATGTAATACATATGCCGATAGGCAGTTATAGACTTGTAGGCAATATTTATTTCTTGTACATGACAAATGACATACAATGTGTAAACCGATTAAGCTTTTTCTTGCATATCTAAATATGTACGAGTATATCTCTAAGGAGTGATAGAGACATTTACGCTTTTTTCTTTAATTCAATTGTATCTATGGGTAATTTTAAATAAATATTGTAAATAAATAATTTTATTAGCTTATTTAAAGTTATTAAGTTCAGTTGTGATATTAGCAAATGTTACTTGTTAATATATAATTAGGTATTATGTATGGTATGGTTATCATAACGTAGCGTCATGACAATAATGTGGCACTTGTAATGTCTGAAGTAAGTAATCTATAAATTGTGTATTGTTGAAACAAATGATTCATTTGCAGTAATAAATGTAAGCAAATCTAAGATGTTTTATTAGACTCATCAAAAAGATCCTCCTGAGGTACCTCCGTAGGTATTACATTGCGTCCTTAAATAAAGGTGCGAAAAGAGCTCTTCTTCAAAGCCAGCAATGAATTGACGATGAATTGACTCGCCTTACCATTAGGTTTATAATGTTTATATCTAAAAAAAAACGATATTATCCAAAGCTCATATCTAGTAAACTTTGTACCTACCTTTTCAAGCTATAACGCTCGTAATTCTGTTCTTCTCTGCATGCATTCGATTTGCATTTATTTAGGTTCTTTATTAAAGACTTGATTATGAATTTATATACTTTTTATTAAAATTGTAAAATGGAAACACACTTGCGTGGTGCACAAATCTGAATATTTAATTCCACACAAAGACATTCAAGCAATATTATATATTAAATTTGTCTCTAAATATTGTAATATTAAGGAAGAACCCTCTCTGATTACTTCAGTAAGGGCTTTTGCTTCTAGCATTAAAATAACTTGTGCAATAGAGATGTTACATAAAATTTTGAAAAGGATTACCTATACCAAAATCCTAGAGAACTCAAGTGGGACTTTGGAGACTTCGTTTTTTGAGTCAGTCTATCGACTAACTTACTTAGTAGGTAGGTGACTAATTTATTATATATATAATCTTCTCAGCTTGGAGTGTGACCTCTGCAAACAGAGACCACTCCAATGATATGTCATATAATACAATCCGTGTAGCCCTTTGGGTCACACGTACATACATACTTTTGAAATAGATTACCCTCCTTCTGACGCAGTTGGGAAAATAGTATTCATAAGTGAAGCCTAATTTTCTAAATTAGGTAACTTTTTTGTTATATAGAGTTCGAACGAACATATAAGTAGTGCTAAATAGGCAACCGAATGAAATTAACATTGATCCCAACTCATCTTTACTTCAGATTTGTGCTTTCATTAACCTTTGTATTATTATAAATGTAAATAATATTATAAATGGGAAAGTGTGTGAAATCATATGTATGTTTGTTTCTTTTTCAAGCAAAAACTTTTAGTTGGATTTTGCTGCAATTTAGCATACAGATAGTATATGAACTGAAATAAGACATACGATACTTATTACCGTGATAAATGTGACTGGCAAGGGCGAAGTCACGGGAATAAGCTAGTGTTTTCAAAGCGCAAAGTTAACAGATTTATTACAAATAACATTCACACTATGAAGAAATTGTTTATAAGTATAAAAGTCCTAACTTAACATTATAACAAGATATTAAACTGTAATAAACTCTTCCATTTATAAAAACGCAAAAAATACACCATTTTGAGGCATTGAGGTTAAAACGACGGAAATTAGTAGAGTGGTGGCAGAAAATGTGGAATGAGGAATGAGAGATTTATGAAGCTATTACTCAGTTTGGGCACTTGCACTTAAAGGTCTGGTCTCGAATTTATATCGCGGCGGTAACTTTGACCTTTGACTCGGTGTATTTAATTAAAATTGGGTAGACATATTATTTTTCTGATATTATTTTTTATCTCGGATTCTGAATTCAAAAAACAGGTTGCAAAGGACTATGTCCAGCAGTGGACCTCGAAAGGTTGATGGATGGATGATGATTATTATTTTTTATTGTAAGATGATTTGTTGCTACATATGGTCAAAATATCATAAAAATACTGTCCAATTGGAAAAATAAAATAACCATACATAACTCTTTTTATCTCTTACTGTGCATCTCTCCCCACAACCGGGGGAAGCCTTTTTCATGCAGTTAAGGTAAGAAATGAGAATTATTTTATAATTTAAAAGTAGCAAATAAACATGCAACACACTTGATACTTGTATTGTTTTTTTTTTCATTTCGGAATTTTTTTGAGAGTGGTTTATTTTTATTTTTATAATTTGTTAAATTTTTCCTTTGAGCTAAATTGAAATGACACAAATTGCTTTGCAAAGCGGAAGTGTAATCGAAAGTATTTAACGTTTTTTGGCAATTCCATGAAAATAATGAAAACAGAATTATTAGATCTATGTACAAATACGTAAAGTTCAAAAGATGGAAACAATTTTATTTGAACAAAGGAAATAATTTCCAATCAAAGACAATAGATATGCCTTATTCAACATCGGTCCCCGCTCCGAGCCGAGGGATGGCGACCTGCTGATCGATTTTTATCAAAGTATCGATTTTTGAAATAATATTGATTTTCAATCGATGCTAGCACAATCTAGCGAATCTATATAAGGTTCCAGATTCTCGGCATTTTTCTTTTACAATTACTTGATAACTTACTCAATAAGAAACGGTCTTTGAGCAATTTATATTTTAGTCTTTAATATGTTTATGGATCAACTCTCCAGACTTCGATTCGGATTCGAATTGATTTAAAAAGCGACCTTTTTGAGAAGAATCGCCATCCCTAGACCCGAGTGCCTTAATTGTGTAATTTAATTAGAATATTTCAATATTCTGTACATATTTGGAGTTTGTTCAATTCGAAATATGAATATCTATTGAACTATTAATGAAGGGTACAATTTATTTAATTGTGAGTTGTTGAACCTAGTAGTATCTTTTGACCTTCTACGAGGTCTGGATTTTTGATAATACTAGCAAGTACTTCTGATGTTTCAACAGAATGTTTGTGTTGGAGATCATCATAAGTTTTATAGTCGAAAGACAACATTGTGAAGAATCTAAGGGCGTTTTCCTAAGATGATGTTCACAATGTTGTCTGAACTCGCCAATCTTATGGCCTGAAACTGATTGGTTTAAGGTCATGTTTTATGTGGTTATTCTGAGATGTGATCAATGATCAACAATAAACAACAATAAAAGAACATCAGAACTAATAAGTTAACAAAACTACAATAAAATAGATTGAAAAAAAAGACAGAAAATCACGTAGTGAATTGAGAAGTGATGATGATACAATAAAATTTCGTACGTTAATTTGGCCATTGGATGTTTTCAAATCTGCCAGTTTATGCGAAGTAGAAACCTATAGACATCCTGTTGCTGTACTGTATGGTGTCGACTTCGATTCACGGCTAGAAAAAACATAAAAAAGACAAGCCTCTAAATCTAGTATTTATCCTTTAAATCGCGATTATGCTCGCTTAGTCATAGCTATCTTAAACATGTCATCACTTATCTAGGAAACGTGCAATAAATCACAATTAATCTCCGCTGAACGCTACAAAAAAGAAAATGTTATTTTTATAGCAGAAGCTTGGTCCAAAAACAAACTCTGTCGTAAGCCTGAGCAACTGAGTCAACAAAGTTCTTTCAATGCGCTTTAACCAACTTTAGCTATTCGGAACTTGGGTGTTCAGGCGGATATTTTACTTATTTTTAGCTACACAATGCAGCTGAGAGTCATTAAGTACGTTAGTGCTTGTTTACATAAATCGCGAGAGCGGATTCTTGTTCACGTTGACCGGCGATTGTGTGGCCGCTAATTTTTAATACAACTTCTATACGGTTAATATTACACCGCTAAGCCGCGAGCTCACCCGGGAGTTACTGCGTCTGAGTTGTATGGAAACACTTACATACAGTCTATGTATCCCTAGCTAAGGGTGAAAAATTAAGATTAGCTGACCTTTTTTTTCGCCGATGGCTGACAATTTAACATTCAATGACCGCGCCCGCGACTTCAATGTGATATAGTATTTGGGCTAGCTGTTAGTCAGATTTGTTTTGTTTGGCGAATAGTTCATTGGTACCAACATCAATAATGAAATTGTACCATTACGTATACTGTTACAATTTCATTACTGATGTTTTTATTAAACAATTAGTGACAACTAATATTGCTTATTTATTTTACAATGAATCGAATTGCGTGGGTAATAGGTAGGTCGTTTATCTTCAAAGTCTTATTATTATTTTTATCGATCTAATCTAGTCTCATTGTTGTTTAGTATCTTTTCCTCTTTTCTCTGTGAATAGTTTTGTGTTACGACGAGTTTTAGTATAATCAATAATAAAAAAATAGGGTGGTAACGGAATTCCGCCTCCGCCTCCGTTACTGCGGAACTTCCGCAAAAATTGAACCTCCGCTTCCACATCTGCCTCCGCAATTTTTTTGCGAAGTAATGACGGAGGATTATTTACGTTGATCTTGACGCGCAATGAGGGATGCTAGGCCACGCGGCCGTTCAGCCACATGTTACAACTAGATGAATATCTTTACTGATGTAACATCTAATATAAAGTTATTTCCTCCCTAATTTCGCAGTTACTTATAGGCGCCATCGAGTCAGTGCTATGAACAATTATTTAGTGACAGCCGGCACGGAAGGCGACAAATCCACAAAGCTGTTGTTCGTGAATATAATTTTCCTCTACTTAATCTTCCCTTTCTTAATCTTGATTATTAGTAATTATTTGACTTTTTATAAGAACTGTACTATGTAAAGTTCACCTCCGCCTCCGTTAACTTCCGCATCCGCGGAGGTGAACCTCTTAACTTCTGCATCCGCCTCCGCCTCTGCTAAGATGGCCTCTGTTACAACCCCACCCTGATCTAGTGTATGAATCCACGGACAGCATGTAAAATTGTAATGGTGTCTATTCACACTCGCCGAGACCGCCCGAGCGCGAATATATCCATGTTGCTCTTGTCAGGGATCCATATCCAGCAGTAAGAAAGTAATGATGATCATACTCAGTACACTCATAATTACAAACAATGATATCAAAGTATTAAATGTCTACCTATCATTATGTGTTATCGATTGTAATCGCAATCAAAGATTAAATTGTCTGCCACTTCAAAACAACGCCATTTTACCATTTAACACTTATAGCCTCACGCCAATATTTACCCTGGTTATAATGGACGCATAAACATTCAGATCCAGGCTAGATATCTATTATCTATACATCCTATACTAACATTAAAGAGCTGAAGAGTTAGTTTTAAAGCGCTAATCTCAGGACCTACTGATTCGAATAGATTTTTTTTGGTTTGAATAGTTCTTTTATTGAGGAAGGCTATATAACATCACAGTTTGTTTGTTTTCTTGTAGTGGTAGGTGAAACCGCGGAGCACAGTTAGTTTTGTTATATTTATTTATTTTCTACAAAATCCACATCTCTTCGTAGTAAAGATTACATAGCTTATGTATAAAACTTATAGCCAATTACGGATTAACATTTTATAAGTGAACACTGTTAAACTGCCACCGAAGTTACAAAAAAAAACATTGCAAGTGCAAGCGTGCTTGGGTGCGAGTGCTCCTGTGTATGTGTGTGTGTGCTTATGCGTGCGTGTGTTTTACATCTGCAAAACGAACATCTGTTCATCCTTATGTATATACTCTTACCAGACTCGTAATCGAAGGAAAATTCTAACCCTTTGTAAGCACTTAACAGAGCTGTGTGTGGTAACATGTGGTCATAAATATTGCGTAATAATATAAGTTTCTCAAAATATTAAGCAAGGCTTAGAGAATGCTGATCCACTCCACTTAGCATAGACGACAAAAAATACTTAAGGTCCCATAATTTCGACCACAAATTTCACAGACCACAAAACGGCGCGAAAACAACTCCCTAATATAAAAGCTATACGTCATATTAATTCCCATCAATATCGCTACTTTCAGAACCTACGCCAAAGTAGCTAATCATTAAGAATAAAATAGTAGTAGCAAATAAAACAGTTATAAATTATAAGCCTCGTAGCATAATTGAAGTTCAACTTTGAGCGACATAGATTTCGTCAAAATTAAATAAATTCGATTTATATTCTCACCACTTATTAACATATAATGATATGCTTTTAAACATCGTTAAACAATGAACTCGTCTGAGATTTTATTTTAAAACTGCATAGGTACTTAGTCTTAAATACTTGTCTACCAAACCGGTGAATTCGTTTAATAGGCGTTTTTGTAGTCGATGTATCTGTATTTGAAACTATTTCAACTCTTTATATTTTAATTCTTAGAAACTAAAAGATGCAACTTTTATTTACATAATTATGATACCACAAGTGCAAATGAAAACTTTTAATTGCAAAAGGGATTTAAATAAGAAAACCCACTTACTTGATTTCGCTCCGTCAAATCACTGATAATCTTAAGTTGAACTGCTAATCTGCACAGAGACCAATAATGAAATGCTTTTGCGAATATTGGGAATAATACGACTGTATCACTCTTTGCACTGCGTCTATTCAAGGACTCGGTATTAAATACTCCAGTACCAAAAACAATTTTATAATAATAACGATTAATCGTCTATTATAAGTTGCAAAAATAAAATCGATTAATCGATAGTACTTATTGTAATAAGTCCTTTATCATTTTTCAAATAACTCATATCTACACTTATTATTTATTAATATACACTAAATAAATATATTTTAGATAAATCTGAATTTAAGAATTAACATTCAATAAAATATTTTGTGAAAAAGTCGATGTGAGTGTGCATATCGAGTTTAGGTATCGAGTGCTTTCGTGTTATCTATGGAATGGTGAATCCCCGTATCGTATATTTATTATTATTATTTCTAGTACACAAATATGAGTTTATCCCCTTCCTGTGTCATTTTAGAGTACGTAGTAACGTACCAATGGAGAACATTGTCAAGGTTAAATTAAAATAAGCGATGAGTCAACGATATAATTGGGAGTACAGTAGTGCTTTCGCCCAGTACCGTGTAATTATATTATTACTTAATGCAAATATTTTATACTTTAAAATGATACCCATTAACTATAGTTATTGCTAAAAAGAAAAAATGCTAAGTCAAGTATATAATTGTATGATAAGGAGAAGAGTAAATTATTCGCCAATTTAGCATAAAATTAAATGCTAGAGTTAATTTACAAAATTACGGAATGACGACCGATCATTATTGATAATTTTAAATTAATAAATTTTATTAAACTAAATAAATAATTCAATAATAAGCATCCGTCAGATATGTCATTTCATTGAAACTCGTTTCAATTTATTACAATGAACTAGCATTATATATTTAATTTACTCAATTGTTATCTTTTTTTTATTCCCAATTAAAGTATAAAGTAATTATATGAATGATTTTAATATCATTCTTAAATGCATCCGGATTGGCGAATCTGGATGCATTTATGAAGTCTCCATAGAGTTATTAATTATTATCATACGAAGTCTCTCAGTTAGTGTCAACTAGGGTTCTAACGAAGGCCATCTTAGCGGAGGCAGAGGCGGATGCAGATGTTAAGAGGTTCATCTCCGCGGATGCGGAGATTAACGGAGACGGAGGCGAAGGAAACTTTTTATAGTACATTTCTTATAAAAATAAAGCTTTGCGGATTTGTTGCCTTCCGTGCCGGCTGTCACTAAATAATTATTCACTTAGCACTGAACTTGATGACGCTGATAAGTAAGTGCGAAATAAGGGAGGAAAAACTTTTTATTTGATATTATAGCTCTATCACAATAAAGCTTGTCATCTAGTTGCAACATGAAGCTGAGCGGCCGCGTTGTACGACAAGATCAACGTAAATAAACCTACGTCATAGCTCCGCAAAATCCACGGAGGCGGATAGCTCCACACTAGGATTTTCTACTGTATCGTGGGTGCCATGGACACACAATGACAAATGCATAAACACCCAGATCCGGAACAGAAATTTTAACTCATCATTCAGATGTCTGTCTGGTTGGGGATCGAACCCGGGACCGCATGTCAGACCGGTATAGTAACCGATCCACCATGTAGGACGTCGAGGTCGTACAGTATGGTGTAATGTTTTGAAATGACTAAACTCGTATACTTATTTAAATATTGAAACTTTTAAGATGTCACACCGGTCGACAGAATATTCACAATACTTTTGTTCAGGGCCAAACATTAAAACAGACAGATAACGAAATCATAGATAAGTATAAGCTAATAAAGTAAAACGGTACTGGCAACACTGAATTTCTAATGTCATATAATTCGAAATTCGAATTAAACTTCATAAGTTTCAAATAAACTCAAGCTGTAACTGAAAGTTACAAATCTGCAATACTCTAAATTTATTACTTCAATTAATAAATATTAGTAGTGGTAGTGTAGTGTTTTATATTTTTTTCGACTTTTTAGTGTATTTGTTTAATAAAAGCAGACTTAAAGAATCCTAACCGAGTTAAAGAAGTAATTAAAAATGGAAGATTTCGATGTGTTTACTAACGAAATAAATTTTACAAAACCATTGTACAATAACATTCTCAATAAATACGTTAAGGACATTCCGCACACTCCAAGTGGACCGAATTACCAGAGTAAGTGCTTTTTATTTGTATAGCACTTTCATTTTAGATATAAGTGTTGTGTGCAATCGTATGTTCTTACCGACTTCAAAAAAGAAGGTTCTCAATTCGTCTATTTTTTATGTGTAGCCTCATACCTTTTTTATAATATGGAAGTAATAATAGAGTAGCGTATTTTAATTGTCACTGCCTTGTCCATATACATAATAAAAATTAAAAAAGCTCGGGTGTGTATATAAAATATATTTTGAGGTGAGTTAGGCTTTACTTCATTATAATGCATTCCAATAGATATTATAAGTTTGTTTTGAATCTCTGGTCATGGTTTGTCTCTAATAAATCCCAAGTAGATTGGCGTAACCTACCTACTAACTTGGAATGTCCTATATATATATATAAGTCTCTCTTAAAATACTTGAAAGGTTGTAGAACTCTTTGTGGTTCGACTTCGGAAGCACCACCGCCACACTTATTTCTGCCTAATAACTGCTGTGTAATATGCTGTGGTGTTCTGGTTTGAAGGGTGTGGTAAGGGAAACCTACTTTTCCGAGGCATTTTAGGTTAGTCACATATCGCATCTGTGACTAACTTTAGGTGAGACTTTGATCTTACCTAGGGTTGATTACAGATGTCCATGGGCGGCAGTAGCCACTTACCAATGATGGTAATGTTACTTCCATACTATAAAAAGAAACACAAGCAAGGCGGTAGAACAAAT
>DWTU01002396.1:0-11563 GCA_018251515.1 Cecropterus confusis | reverse complement strand
GCAATAACAAAGAAAATGTGTACGCAATTTACACACGGCACAAGTATAACTTAAAAAAAAATATTTCGCGTATACCAAACTTGAGCTCTTAAATAAGTTTCGAAGTAAAACCATTGGCGTGATTCAGCAAGGGGTACAGCGCCATCTAGTTATATATACAGTTTTATTCTTATTATATTATATTACCATTGAAAATACTTAGCTGTAACTAGTTAACGCCCTTTTAATTTTTGAAAATATAAATTAGTTTATTAGAAAAAAATTAAATAAAAAGTATTGGTAAAATTTACTTGGCTCTATCTAATAAGCCTTATTGTGTTGCGTTATTATTCACGCAAAGATGCGATAAACGCTAGGCCTTACTTAAAAATCTGAAACTTGACATTAACGCGTACAGCATAATGGACAGACAGTACAGCATTAACTATGTGTACACAAACACATTCACACTTTAAGTTTGATGTACACTCCTTCAGGACTTTGATAGTACTTGTAGGGCCCGTGTGTATGGACCTGGTTGGACCTGATGACCGCACCGTTGTCATGAAGTATAACATACGCGTTGCAGTGTTGGGAGAAGTGGCGAGTACACTGCCACCTGGTGCCAGTTTTAAGAGCGTAATGCCTGAAGTAGGTATACGTGTTTAGCATCGCTAATACATTCCCTGATTCCATTCTTATGAACGTCGCTGAAAATTAAGCATGTACATTATATTTACAAATACAATGTATACAATACAGTAGATAAGCAATAATTAGATGCATATGTATTTAAAGATTTAACAGAATATATTTGACAATTAAATGAAAGTGTAAGCTATATGACGTGTACATGAACTTAAACATACACTTTCTACACTCATAGCCCCAAAGTAGTCCTGTGTCATGGGTGCCATGGACACACAAAGACGAATACAATAACACCCAGACCCAGAACAGTAATCTAAACTCATAATTCAGATGTCTGTCTGGCCGGGGATCGAACCCGGGACCCACTGCGTGTCAGACCGGTACGGTGACCGCTCCGCCACGTGGGTCGCCAAACATGGATTATGACTGCTGACAAAAATTATAACTATTAGAGTAGATTAAAAATTATACGTATTCACCATTTAATAAATAGAGAAAGAAGTAGGAATCATAAATTTGACTTTATTTTAAAATATTTCATCGAAGATGGGGCACATATATCAAGGCAATAAAAATAAACCAGTAATTCAGCTCATAAAAGCATTCCCAGGAATAGACGACGTACATAATGTGAATCCGGTACTCCTAACCGGTGGTTAAGATACCCCGAATATTTGAACATAAAATTCAAATGGAGCCAATTTTACATGAATTACGTGGAAAGCACTCGCGTATGAAGTAAAGAATGATATTGTATGCATTTTGCATGAGCCGTATTATCGGATACGAAGAATTTGAATATTCCCACCGATGTGGTACCATTGTTTACGTCTGAAATTGTCGCTACGAACATTTGAAATAATGACAATAAATTATTTGGCTTCATAAATATTTTTTGTCGAATATCGAATCGATAGTTTATATTGAGTTCAATATAATGAGTATGAGTAGATAATTATTATATCTTCATACTTATACTGGATTGGTTTGTCAACTTGTAATAAAATAGAAAAACTTGTTAATTTTCATTTGCTTTAAAACAATTGTCACACTTTTTTACAGCTTTGTCACATCATCAAATCTGTAAACGATCGCGGGGCATCATAGCAATTTGACTACCGGAGGGTGCCGCCCATTCAAGCTGGTAAAATAATGAACATTTCAATGCGGGCCCTAAATGTTTTTAAATTAGACAGGACACCATAGCGTATGGCTCTATGTTCACATCATTACCGGTACGGAGATGACCCGCGTGGCGGAGCGGTCTGACACGCCGTGGGTTCCGGGTTCGATCCCCGTCCAGACCAGACATCTGAATGATGAGTTTAGATGCTGTTCTGGGTCTGGGTGTTTGTGTATTCGTCTTTGTGTGTCCATTACATGTAACATAACAAATCAAAGAAACAAAAGGTCACAAGGCTCACAAGCATTAATTCATGTAAATGCTTTCATTAAAACTCAAAAGAATTAGAATAATTGTAACTATTTTTCAACATGTCGTGTGGCAACTCGTTAGGGGGCAATAAATCAAGCTGACGCGCATAACAATAATTTTTAAAACGGTCATAACATGCAGCCCACAAAAGCGTTAACGTCTTGTGCACGCAAATGCAGCCTTGAATAAAAAAATACCCATTAGGATTGAATATTTTTATGCTTTGAGTCTTGCCTTTCGGATTTTACCTCATCGCTAGCGGGAAGCGAGAATCGAGTAGCGATAGTTTCAAAATATAATAATTAACAAGCATTTATGGGCAGTAAGAAGGGTCTTATCCAAAATGTCGTGTGGCCTTTGTGCACGGTGTAGGTCGGTTTTGAACAGCACCAATTCTTCTCTTTGCGTGGATGTCGTAGGAGATGACTAAAGGACAAAAGTCCCGTATAACATCAACAAATTAGCTGACTTTTAAAGTTTTGTCAGCAGTAAATCTCAAATAGGCTGATAAATGAAAACATGGAGGATCGATCTCGTATTTTGTGGTCGAAAAGTTCTATTCTTTACCGGTTACGAGCTAATTTTATCCAGTTTCATTAACATGGGGTATTCTCGTGGATAAAAACTCATTTGTGGCTGTCGTCAGATATGATTTAAAACACTAATGACTTCAATATTCTAATCGTATAATGATGAATAAATTCAATATGATACGATTATATTCAATATGATAATAGTGAATTTGGTAACATTATGAAAAATAAACAATCAAAAAGTATCGTACTACTCCACACATGGTTAAAGGTTAAATTCGTTGCTAAAATTCGCTACTCTGCATCGGTGAGCAAAGCACCTTAAATAGTCTAGTCTAGGGCATGGCTAAGGTGAGTGCTCAAAATCTTGTTTTCTTTCGGTCTGGTGCGCCCCTGGACTGTAAATGTGATGTCTTGATTTCGCTTTCACCTTAACAAAATTTGCAATTTAGAAAAAATGTGAATAGCATTTTACAAAAGCATCTTAATGATACATAGAGAGTATAAGACTTATTTAGAAATGTACTGAAACTTGGATTCTATTTGAAATATTTATACGTATTTTTTGATTTAGATATATGTAAATTTGTATTATACCTATGATCTATAGGTCCGAAACATAAATATCATTTGAAAATATACTCGTGTTATTAGCATTTGACTTACATTTCACTCTCTTGGAACGTGAATTCAAACATACATTTCTGCTGTACATGTATGATACGTGTATGGACCTTTTGAGTAAATTTTTACACCTCGACATTGAACAGTTAAAACTCAGATTTATTTGTCAATAAATGAGCACTAAAATTTATTATGGATATTAATCTTAGTACAGAAGAACGAGCACCAATTCCTTCTGCAACGCAATTAGACTTTGCAAAAACAAAACCAATATATTTGAATGTAACTCACTATATTGAAAACAACGCATAAAACTCAAATAAAAACAGCGACAAATAGTAACACCGTATCAATACGGGTAGGCGCAATACCGAATATGTAAACCAATATGTCATCTATGAGGCCGTTCCGGCACACAAAGCATTCTTCGCTATTATTCGTTCGGTAATATTCAGTAAAATTATTCACTAAATTTTTGCTTTCATGTCCCGATCCGTATGAAATCCGGATGCTGTAACGAACGCTTTGTTCTTCGCGGGACTTTCTTCATCAACAAGGAGTAAGCTAGTTGAGTTCATATTTTTACCTGCCTGAGTCAGAAGGAGTGAGTTTTTAGAGTGCTTGTATGCTAATGAAATGGACATACATCCTCTTATATACGTTATACGACTTCGTATGTCTATTTGTTTGGTACTCTACACTCTAATCAGCTTGACGAATTCTAATATATAAAGTATCCCAAGTGTGATAATACATAACATACATAAACATAACATATATTTAATTAAAAATTTATTGCACCATCAAATTTGATACAACACTTAATGCTGCTCTTAAGCACTTAAAGCATTCTCTTTCAGTCCACCTTTAGACTAAGCCTTGCATCTTAAGACAGTGCTTAATGTAGCATTATTACTAACTATTAATGAAAATAAATGTATTAATGATATAAAATATTAAAAGAATCTACTACAAATGTATATATAATTAGTAAGTATCTATTTGTTTTATATATATAATACACAAATGTAATCCCTTCTTTCCCACATAAACTCAGCATCATTTGTAGTTTGATATTTACTCGCTCTTGATGAAACAAGTTGTTGTATGGATACAAAATATTCCCATAGTTCCCGGTATTGGAATATTGCAATAATAAATGAAATATTTGCGATATTATTCAGTTTGTATGCAAGAATCAGTGGATTTAATTTTTTGTACAATCCAGCTTGAAAAGTTTTTACTGCGAATTCACTTTTTTCTTTTTAAAGAGCACTCGGTATGTTTCCATTCCGAGTATTATCAGGGAAGGAATTACGGATAATCATTTTTATAGTAATTGTTACAGTTTGTGCTTTTTATCATTTATTTACTGTTGTGAACGACGGCGTGGTCACCATACAGATCTGACACGTTAGCACAGGGTTTGATCCCCGTCCAAATAGATATCCGAAAAATGAACTTAGATTTGTCTTTTAAGTCTGGGTGTTTAGTACTCGTCTTTGTACGAGTCAAGTTATAGAAAGCGTGGTTATTGTCGTATCGGTGTGAACACGTTTCGTTTTCAATCGAAGAGTGTTAAATGAGCATGTTGATCAAATGCGGGTTTGTAGACTTCACATTAATTTTATGAATAACTGAAGTAATGTAAAATTGTAATTCGAAGAAGAAAAAAATGTAAGCTTCTAGTTATTTTGCTCTGTTTTTCAGTATCTTTATTGATGCTGATATAATGTGTCACTTTTTAAAATGAAAGAAGTATCCACGTTTGTCAAATGCGGATTTGTTGACTTCATTAAACCGAGCAAAGTAATCCAATATGAATTATTTCAATAGATCAAGAGTACAGATTCCTAGCATTCCATCCATCCATCAGCCTTAAAAGTCCACTGTTGGACATAGGCCTCTCGTAACCTGCGCCACTCCGACCGGTCATGCGTTCTGATCTGAATTCAGCGGTAGCCCGCCGTCTTCTTCGGGTCATCAGTTCACCTGGTCGGGGGGCGGCCTGTACTCCTTTTTCCCAGACGTGGTCTCCACTCGAATACTCTTCTACCCCATCGGTGTCTGATTCCTAGCATTACCTATGATTCCTAAAGTATTTTTTTAATTCTAGGGAAGTAGCAAAAGTTTATAAGTGAGCAGATCAGATTATAGTTCTATCTACGGTTGTCCACAGAAGCGTTCCTACTTCTGAAGTCAAAGTTGGAACGCCTCGGATAAGTATGTCTTCATTCCCACACGAAAATCATGGCAAATGGCTTCCAGTTATTCAATAAGAATGAGTATTTTATAAAAGTTTAATGAATCGTTTCAAATGTCTATAAATAGAATTTAATTAAATTCGCTAACAACATAATTAAAAAATTCAAATGTTTAAAGGTCGCGAGCCATTTTTCCGCACATTTTGCTAATTATTTTTTCCCCCATTTTCGACGTAAGAAATCGTACTTCAAAGTGTTCCAAACCGTACAAAATCTTCAAAGATGGCCACTGAAGCCGGAGTACTACTGTCGAACTTTCTTGAATATCTCATTACGTATAACCGACCCAAGTTAGATTGGTACTGTGATTACTAGCAGCAATAGGCAATTTCCTCATCTTTGTACGCAGCTTCCTGTTCCTACACGGTTAGTCGAATAGATTTTAATGGGGTGCAGATTTTTCGTTTCCTCTCACTCAAAAGCGTTTTAGGGGTCCGTAGCCAAGATTTCATGTAATGCTTCACCGTCTCTATGTTTGATTGTCATCCCCTTTGTCCATCTGTATATTCGGATCTGAATGCATAGTAAGACAATGTAGATAAATTTAGAAGGTAAGTATCGTATTTAACAAATTATAGAATACTCTGTAAATAAATAAATAAATATAGAATATTAGAAAATAAGCGAAAAAAAGACCATATACTTTCATAGATTTACAATTCACACTTTTTATTCACAAATTACTTATTATCGCACTTCTTAACGTTAGTACCGTAGTACCAAAATAAGGACAAAAATAACGCGTACAAATATATTCAAAATGGCAAGCGTTCTCTTTGCGAGTATCGGCTCATTTCTGTGTATTCATATTTCTCCAATATTTCACCCGAAATGACGAATATCAGAAAGGACTGACACGTCCCATCCCGGACTTCATTTTACATACTATTGTGTGCTGTTATTAATTTACCAGCATATCATATTTCATGTTCAGGATCTACAAAGGCTTTGAAAGGTGGACACGTTGGGTTTTAGGTTATTGTTGCGAGGCCCTAAAAAGGGTGTAATCTGACGTTGGTATATGCAAAAACAGTGTTCAACGCTACCCCAGCGTACCCGCGATCATTATTTATGTCAAGATGACACTCTATTACCCCTCTCTCCCCAACCAGCGGACCAAGATACGTTTGTTATATTTTTTCTTACCTAGCCGGATTTTAAAAGTAGTGGCAATTTGTTTTAAGTAAGTTAAGTTATGAGCGTCGAGGATGTGGATGTTCTTCTCTTTTTTTTGTCTGAAACCTTTATTTTCATTTCATGCCTTACAAGGAAGGTTTGTTAAAGTTTTGAAACATACGTTTGTGTCATTGTTTTAGAAATGAAGAGGTTTTGTATTCAAATATAAGAAAATAATTACCTGATATTATCTCCGTTCATCAATTCGTCTGTCAGGTATTTGACAGGTGACAAAAGATTGTGAAAGTTCAGCATTATATATAGTACGGAACAAACGAACATGCAGCCCACCTGATCCAGCTGTGGAGCTTAAAATAAAAAAATAATAAGCTAGTAGTAGTTCTACTAGCTTAATTTTTTAACATTGACAGGAAAAATTATACTTTACCCTGAAAATAGAGTTGTGGCGTATACTTAAAAATGAATGAATGAATTCATCCCCTATGGGACAAAGTAAGACACATAATCTTATTAAATTGTTTTAATTGATTTAGGCATCATATTTAACGTAATTAACGTCACGTATGATGGCAGGACGTTGTATAATCACATTAGACATTACCTGAAAGGTCGACCATGACTAGCGATATCTTAATTACGTGTAAGCGAACCTGTTGCTATCGTGTAGACAGTAGCAATATTATCCATGTTTGTGAAATATTTTTGTCAGCGGACTTTACCTGAAGTAAACGCTTTCTACACTCATAGCCCCACAGTAGGATTTTCTCCTGTATCATGGGTGCAAAGGACACACAAAGACGAATACAAAAACTCCCAGACCCAGAACAGAAATCAAAACTTATCATTCAGATGTCTTTTTTTATGACTCTGAAGGAGCATGCAGTCCACCAAATGGTAAGTGGTTACTACCACCCATGGACATCTGTAAGCTACTTCATATACACCAGGGGTTATATCTAAAGTCGATCACAGATGCGTTGCTGCTCTCGAGGACTAAGATGGTCGCCTCATACATAAGTTAGCCGACAACCACACCCATTCAGCGAAACGCAAGAAATGCTTCACCCTAGAAATAGGTGTGGCGGTGATACTTCCCCGGTCAAACTACACTGGTTCTACCACCTGTAGTACGGTCTGTCTGGCCGAATCGAATCCGGGACCCTCTACGTGTCAAACCTGCAGGGCAACCGCTCCACCACGTGGGTTGTCACGTCAATATAATTCCTTTCATGACATGTAATAAAGAAGCAGCTTATTAACATTAAATGCATCCTGCTTCTAATGGACATTATATTGCTAACAACTTAAAAAATTAATATACTTCGTTATCGTACATAATAAACTTAAGTACCCTGTATTTAAACGCTAGTACCTAATGTTTATGCTAGAGTATCTATATTCAAGTGAGAAAAAAAAGAATCAATGAAAAAATCAACCAAATCAATGAAAAAATGAGAGAAAAAGAAATGATTTTTTTAAAACATAACTATGATGTAATTTTTTTTGAATATGAAAGTAGGAAACTAGCTTCCAATTCGCAGATTCATTGCTACCCCTCAGGACTAAGTTGGACCGCATCGGATAAGTATGCCTTCTTTACCATACCCCTTAGATCAGACCATAGTAATGCAAAACACTACTGTTATTAGACAGTAAGGGGTATGACGGTGGTGCTAGTGGAGTCGAACCGCACAGAGTTCTACCATCGATAAAAGTCCTTTTAATTTGATTCGATTACACAAATTCAACCCTTTAATTTTAAACTAGATAAGATGTAGGTATATAATTCCAAATGTAGGTATATAAAATATCTAGGTATTTCATAAATTTTGATATATTCAAATTAGTAATTATTATTGGATTATTAGTGGGTAATTTATATTTGCCTAAATAACATTTTATTTTAATTCATATGTTTGTATCTTTCCAGGTAAGTTCTGCTCAAACGATGATTGGAAGAAGGATGATTTTTTACAAAACTATTGTAAAAAATTTAAGTAAAGTTTTAGTTACAAATGTATTTTATAAGCTTTTTAATAGCTTTTATTGAACTACAAATGTATGTATGTTGTTCGGGTGGAATCTTGCAACTGAATTTTAAATCAGTTATCTTTAACCGATTGAGCTGGGTATATTAAAAATATTTAAATATTTTTAAAAACAAGCTTTTATTTTAATGAACTGCAAAAAGACTTTGTAATGTCAAATCCATCATTTATTAATTACCGTCAGAAACATTATTGTCCTTCTAACACAATCGAGAAAAAAGAACCCAAAAGAAGAATAAAATCACGCAGATCCACACGGAACGTAAATTTATATACAATAATTAATTGTTTTTTTAACAATCTCAATATCGATTACACGAATCCCCACAAACGCTCAGCACACTCATTAGCAAGGGATCGGCGTCCTGTGGGAATAATTAACGAGACCGAGATATGATTAAGCTGCCACAATACTGTCATCACTGGCGTGACGTCAGTGCCGTATGTATTAGGTTGATAATGAGATTAAGGGCTATAATATACACGTTTAATACGTTTACATGTCTTGTCAATTAGTTTCATGTTGCTTTTGGCGTTCAATTTAAATACATTCCTTAGTGCTATGTGATATTGGTTTTGAACAGCATCCTCTCTTCTCGTGGATTTCGTAAATAGTGACTAAGGGACCAAATTTAAAAGTTTTTTTTTTGATGACCCACGTGGTGGAGCGGTCACCATACCGGTCTGACACGTAGTGCGTCCCGGGTTCGATCCTCGGCCAGACAGACTGAAAGATGAGTTTAGATTTCTGTTCTGGGTCTGGGTGTTTGTATTTTTTCTACTTGAGTCCATGGCACCCACGACACAGGAGAAAGTCCTAGTGTGGGGACACAAAGACGTATACACAATCACCCAGACCCAGAACAGAAATATAAACTTATCATTCAGATGTCTGTCTGGCCGGGGATCGAACCCGGGACCTACTGCGTGTCAGATCGGTACGGTGACCGCTCCACCATTTGGATCGTCAAAGATGATATAAAATGGTAGAAGATAGGCGGCAGCTTCTTTCTGTGTAACATCAACACTCACTGCGGTCATTTAGTCGCATGTCAAGCGCAGTGACTATTGCCAAAAGGTTGGTGGATGGACATTCAATAGAGCACTGCAATCACAAAATAGTAATATTATCTTTGTCCGTGGATAAGTATAGGAAGTGACTAAACACCTTAATAAAAGGGTAGCAGCTCAGAAGTACTAAGTTTTCGTCAGATTGAAGTAGCGAACGAGCATGCAGTCCACCTGATAAGTGGTTACTGATACCCTTGGATATCTGTAAGCAAATTCATATAGATCAGGGGTTCTATCTGAAGTCGATCACAGATGCGTTGCTATTCACGAGGACTAAGATGGTCGCCTCATACATAAATAAGCCGGCAACCAAACGTAACCGTAAGGAAAGAACTTCACAATAGAAATAAATGTGGCGATGGTACCCTCAGTTGCACTACTATAGTTCTACCACCTCGTACCACTATCTAACTGACAAACCTTTCCTACTTTCATAAAAAACAGAATAAGATCTCACGATTCTTTCATTTAACTTAAATTGCACCTTTTTTTAACCTTTATACTAATTTTTCAATTATACATTAGGGTGTACCTCATTTTGATGCTAGAACTATAATTATAGCGCATAAACGACCTAAAAAGTAGCTTATAAACGTTCTCTCACTTTATTAGGTGTTACAAATGGAACTCAGTTCTAGTATAATTATATTGACACGACGTATTCTTGTAATAATTTTATCTGAGTTGTAATATTATAACTAAACTAGATGTTATAAACTACCTTCAATCAGTACCTATACCTGCCCACTTTAACCGTCTATACGGAACAATAGACATAATCCGAATTAGTGGAGGCAGGCGAGCGTGAAGTACCTACAATATGAATGACCTTTGTCAATAGCGTTGACGCCTCGGTCGGGAAAACCCGAATAATTCAACCCATTCCGATCTTACAACCGGCGATTTGTCGTGAAATGAGCTACCAGTGATGAATTGGAATATGGATAGAATTTTTAAATCCGCCGCTGAACCTATTTCTGCTTAATAACTGCATTGTTTATTATGTGTTTTGATCTAAAGTGTATTGTAAGGGAAGACACACTTATCGATCTAGTCCTCAGGAGTAACGTCGCATTTGTGACATGTTATCTATATATTATAGACATACATGTATATAGTATGTATAGTTATGTTTTACATTCGTCGTACATTCAAGGCTGCGTGTTTTATTTACGTAAGTAATTGTAGTAATAATAAAATTATTGTAAAATGATAACACATTCAATAATCTAATCAAAGTTCGTTTACTTTACAAGACAATAACATTGCTATATGGGCCTAATTCAACAACCCTATGTCATTCCGACATAAATCGTATCGTGATCGTCTGTAATAAACGCTACGTCCGCCATTCGGGTCGGATATCCGACTGTCTTTTGTGCGTATTCCGATCCGATGTTAATTAAAACGAATATTGTTCTATACGTACATATTGCGATTTGGCGACCGTCGATTATTCGATAGACTGTATAGCCCTTTGACGCGAACATTTCTGGCGCAATGTTTCTGATATAAACCTGCTACCGAAATGGATTCCCGTCTTACTCAAAGGACTTGGATCGCTTCGAGATGGTTTAATCACGGACACGTCTTAGATGAATACAGTTCGAAAGCTGAGCTATTGTAGGAATGTTATTAAATGAGAATTCATGCAAGGGTTTTTAGTTGACTATGGAACTAAACATTTGTATTGTTAACGCACACTGTTGAAGGTTGTACACTATATGGTTCACCATTGCAAGACCTACCGTCAACCCATTATTGTCCCACTGCTGGGCATGGGTCTTCTCTCAGATTGAGAGAGCTTCAGGCCATAGTCCA
>DWTU01002395.1:0-11565 GCA_018251515.1 Cecropterus confusis | reverse complement strand
AATGGTACAGTAAACATGTTCCAATGAATATAACCATCGATAGCACGTCACATGTGACGTTAAAAATATTTGATTAGTCATCAAATTTGTCCCAATAAAAAGCAACAATTGTACATTTCAGCGCGCCGACTTAGACAAATCGCCCTTGTATTGAACAATTTGTTGAGTAATCCCTGCATTTGTTTCAATTATACCGGCTTCCTTGATGCCCGCTTACCCACATTAAATCGGAAATGGGATTTTGTAATACGTGCACAGAATATACACTGAGAAATAAGGCAAATTTAATTATATTGCCAAATATGTATTAAAATAAATGGCATAGCGACCCTCGTAATTACCTATTATTTTCATAATTAATTACTTAGCATTAGGAAACTATACAGCGTAAAATGAGCCTAATTAAAATCTTTATTACTCCTTGTATTTTACGTAACAGAGGAATATTTTTTACAACCGACCAACAACTCAACTTTGTGTGTTTAGTTTGTAATTATCTTATTATTTAAATTTGAAACAATGGCTAAATGAAACAGACATCATTTATGTAATTTATCAAAGATTGTATGCCTCGGTTAAATTATCAAGGAGCCTTCAGAGGATTTCATTGAAATTGTGTTTTCAATAATAATTAAAAAATAAAATGCATTAACCATGGCAACATTAAACCATATATTTTTATACATTGAAGCGATGTCTTTTTTGTACGTTTGTATACAAGTAACGATAAATATTAACCTGAGTTTCTTTCTTATTTATGTTATTTCTCCATTGAAACACTTCGCTAGTTAGCTAATACAGGACACTGGATTTAGATACGTATGGCTTTCAAAATCCAAGCGTAACTAACTGCTCGTTGATCTTGATGAATGGCTGTCATTATTATAAAGACAGGCGGGAGTGTGTCGAATGGTTCATAATTAGAATATCATTGTGCTTCGGTGTAATGGCGCGGAGAGGCTGCAGCGACTAGAGCGAAGTCTCCCTTGTCGCTGATTGTAACAAATTGACATTTCTTCGGGTAATTGGCTAGTCAGCTCGGTAAGGAATCCTGTAACGAGAATAGGGGTTCGGAAATGAGTCGTATTTTTTGATATGTTCATTACTTAACTGTCACTGAAAGCTAGAATTATCACATTAATTAGTTGTTTAGGGCGAAGTAGTTACTTATTAATTTCCCATTTCAATTCAACTGGCAAGTATGTTTATATATTTTATCACTATGAAATATTTATTTAATTTATTATCGCAGGGCTTAAAGTAATATCACTTAAGATATCCGCACCATTCTTTTTGATTATAAAGTATGTCTACCAGTGCACCGTGAAACTACCAGGAACATAACTGGAATGTCTTTCCTGAAAGCAAATAGTCGTTTTCAAATAGAGTTCTTTTAGCAGGGACTCGTCTATGTACTCACAACTGACTGCCACTAAAATAACAACAACAACCCGTGCGTGATATCTTCAGAACTACGAGTACATGGAAGGCGACACTTTGTTGATGGTTTTTGTTGACAATTTACAGTTTATTTGATGTACAAAATCGTCCTTTTTTAATTTAATGATCTTAACTCTTTTAGATCATTTAAATTAAAAACGGACGATTTTGTTTTTTAATTCAAATGAAGAATGAAGATAATTTATATTTTCTTCAATATTTTACAAAATAATCCGCTGTGACGTTATCACCCTTGGGTCAAGTTATTTAGTACGTATCGTAGGTTAAAAAATATGTGTTAGCTGGCATAATATTTTGTGGAAAATATCATATCGAAAACAATCATATATCGAAAATAAGTGCTAATTTGTACATGAATCTAACCTTTTACACAATAAATAAGTGCATTTAAAACTTCCTAACGAACGAAATGAATGTTAAAAAAATCATTCATTTTTATTGTTGATAAAAGCCTAAAGAGTAATTTGGGTTTTACTTTTAAAGTTAGAAGACTGGGCGGGCGGCGGTACGCACGCGCTACGACAATCATATAGCATTTAATCATCATTAAAGCCGAATCAACGGCGCGCTGGTGCAGCGTCAGCTGTATCGCCGCTTGTGCGCTCTTTTTTGCTTTTCCCTCGGGTTTATAAACAAATTTCAAAGTTTTTACCACTCGAATATCAAACATTCGTCGTCGTCGGCATTTTATATACCAGGCGTGCGTAATCTAGAGCTAATTGATTGCTATAGCATCGAAAGGGTTGGCATTATATTTAGGGATTGCTACGCGAGGTATTTTGGGTTTCGTTTCCAGCAGATATTTATCATCAGTGTTCATTAAAGTAAAGCGTTTTTGAATTTTCTATATTTATCAAGCAATACGTATACAATAAGCATTTCCTGATCACCATTTATTTAATGAAAAGGTGCAAGGACCGCTAAAAATTGTAACCTATTTAACCATTATTATCTACATGACAAAGTACAAAGAGGTGCTATCATAAAAGATCAGCCAGTCCGCCTTTATGCTGCACAACCAGTTATGACAAAGCGAACCCTTCGCCCGTTCGCGTCGTTCTTTGTGCGCTAGATCAAGATAGTCGCGTAAAATTTGATACGGGAATTATTTTATTGGATTTAACTCGCACGTGTGCGGCGTGACGAATGCGATAATGTTCCCGGCACCCGGTCGGCGAACGGAACAATTACATTCCACACGAGTTAACTACAATGGAGACACGGCTACGGTAACTTTGTGCCCGTAGCGCCGTGACGCGATGTCCGGAGTCAATCGCTATTACGTCGTTTTGCGGCTACACCACCCTGCACTGCCAACTGCAGGCGAAGTGGTGGTACACGAGGCGAGGCGAAGCGCCCCGCGGCAGACTTGACGTCGCGTGCGCGCTCCCCTGATCCCCCTAGCATTTAGACACGGATATCGGTTTTTCAAGCGAAACAAAGTAATTATTAATAGTACTGCATCGATGTTATGCTTCCCTCGAGGCTTATCGTGGCCTGTTTCGTGTTGAACAAAAGATGGTCGTGGACAAAAGGTGCTTCAGTCTTGTCATATGTCATTTTCAACCTTTGCTCTGTGTTTAACAAAGAATAACATTTTATAAAAAAGGTAGTATACTAGCACATCCATTCTGTATTTATTATATTACTCTATCTAGCTAACTCCCTGTGTGTTCGCATGCCTTCTTACGTTCTTCAGTTGTGCAATTATATATTTAGAGGCAAAATAATAATATATTTTATTTTTCCTCGAACCTAAACAAATGTGGGTTAACATTTTTGCATTGATTAACCCCAACAAAGTGCACAAAAACGAGGGGCGTCGATTGTTGAAATCTGAGCCACCAGTGCGCGTGTCCTTGCCGAGTATAACGTCAATGAAATTAAATATTCCATCGACGATAACCCAGTTATAGTAAGGTATAATAAGTTGCAAGTACGGCTCGGCATCCCTCACGGAAGCAGCGGGCCGCAGGGCGCAGGTAGTACCATTTACCCGCCCGCCGCCACCGCACGTAAGCATTTTCAGCTCTACGAGCTTGCTACGCACGCACAAAGCGCCACACAAACTTTTTAGAAATTCTTTTATTTTACTTATGTACTTGTTTATTATGTTTTGTTACTAACCTAGCCTGGAAATATAACAGAATTATTTTGATTTCACGAATATAAAGTAAATGTAGGAGTATTATATTACATTATTTAGAAACATGCTACGCACATATCTTTTCAGTGTTTTATTACACCTATACGATACCCGCACTTAACACGTGCGGATTTTTAAGCTATTTATATCTTTCACGTATAATTGTAGATTAAATATGAATTATAATTGTAGTTAAAAAATTAGATTAATTTAATTTACTGAATATCTTTGTTCCAGTACTTGCCTTTGAAAGAGATGTTTCTGAATCAAAAGTGCGTGTTATAATTATGAGTTTGTTTGTCGATTTACGTCAAATTAAGTCGTCAGTAACAAACCTTTCGGAAATGGTGGATAAAATATCAACATCTGTTACCAAAGAAAAGAAAGATGAACGTAAGAAGAGTGAGGATCTACCTTATTATGGTTCCATTTACAAACCAACGACATTAGGTTTTGGTGTACGTTTTTCTCAAAGTCAGGAAGATATTTATCAAAATATGCCATCTTCGAGATTGCGAAGTCATATGTCACTACCAAACCTGGGTAAAGGCGAAGCCGCATATGATAAACATTCTGGATCAAAAACAACTGAACGTCCTAAAATCGTAGAGATTGATGACGAAAACGAGAAACCAGTCGTTCAATTGTCTGCTGAAAGCATTAATGATTGGATAATTGCGACTCTACATAAACGTCCGCATTTTGACGACGTTGGAGATACGCATCCGATGGACTTCTTAGAGAATGCGAAATATTACATCTCTGAATTAAATATCCCCGCCGAGAAACAACTTCCATTCATTATATCGTGCCTGGAAGGAGGACCATTGATGTGGGCTCGGTGCTTTAGGAGTGAATTTAAAGATATGGACAGTTTTTATAATGCATTTGAACAAGAATTTTGGGGACTAGATAGACAAAAACAAATACTATATGATTTAAAATTAGGAAAATATGATGAGGCGAATTCGCGTATGAGTATGTCAGAGTATTTTTTGCATAAAGTATCGAATTATAAACATTTAAATCCCCCGCCGTCTGATTTAGAGATAATTTATTCTCTAGCAGCGCATTTTCCAACAGCTGTCGAGCTGGAGCTACGGCTGACACCAAAACCTAGCTTACGTGAGGCGTACGCTTTACTGCGTCGACGGGAAGGGGAGGCAGCTGACTTTCTTCCTAATTACTTATACGAAATGTGTGACGCTTTTCAACGAGGTGTTCGCCCGGAGATTGCTCGACGGACCGACTCTCACTCTACACAAACTAGCGGGCAAGATACAAAAGGAACTAAATAGAAACAGAATTAAAAGACAATTTACAAAGTTCTTAGATTATTTTAGATGTATTACGTAATTGTTATGTACAACTCACCCAACTTCGCTTTATTTAATAAATGTTTACAAATTTTGTTTATGCTATTAATTCTTTTTTACATTGCTCTGACCTCCTATTCAAATATTTTCTTTTTAATTCGACTCAAAATGTTTTATCATTGAGCGATTTATCGCAATGTATTACAGTAATATGAAATAAAATAAGTAAGTACCTGTTTCCTTGAACAAAAATAAAAATATTTTTGTTCTATTTTCTCTAGCTTTAAAATACTTATTCAAATTAATATATCGTTAAATAAATAATAAGAAATGACGCTGAATACAACTGTTATTCTTCGTCTTCCTACAATAAAAAAATCCAACTTGAATGTTGTAAGGTTGTGGTTTATATTTTAAAATAATTGCTTATTCTTTTTTAACGTAGTGCAGATAAACACAATGCAATGAGCGAGAGAGGATTAGTGAATATTGTTAAACACACGATTTAATATATTTTTAGGAGGTAGTATCTTTTACTACTAAGCTACTCACGAGAGCTTAATTTTTTTGTGTATATAAAAATATTTTTGCAAAGAACAATGCTGTAAAGTAAATATTTTCCGTTCGTTTAGTGCTTTGCACGAGAGTGAAGGGAACTGGACCGAGAGTGATTGTACGGAAGCACGTCGCAGGGGAGCCTTATGGAGCGGGCAGGTGCGTGTGTGCCGGCGCCAACCTGCTGCCATGCCGCACGTGGCTGCTGCTGCCCGCCTCGCCCGAACCGCCTGCCTCGCCGCACACGAAGGCGAGCGCTGGAACTGCTCCTCGATAGCGCTTGCACCGAGGTTCACCCCTGATTTGCTAACAGGTCAGTTATACAAATGTGCATATACAAATTTAATTTCACCTATTGCAATTGAAACATGAAAGAAATTGGCACTTTTCCAAAGGCAGACAATTGTTCAGTGTCACTTTGAAAATTATTTATTGATTATTTTATGGGACATTTAATGGACTTTGCCTGACGACCGAACTTCTTTTTGTGTATCTATCTTATCAACTAGCGTGGCGTTGGCGTCTTACGCTTAATAAGCGTACTAACTAAACGAAATCTAATGTTGAGGTATACTATCGTACGAATATTATAATAATACATGTAAAATCTCACGACTCCGGAAAATACAATGGATAAAATACTTAGTCTCTAAGTATAGTATCTATCGAATTCATTTCATTAAAGTTTCTTTCCAACTAGTGCAGAAACGGATTCCATTCTGCAGAATAGTAGAACTTCCGACAATAATGAAAGATAAGGGAAGCCAAGTTTGCAGAGTCTTTTAAATCAGCGGCGACTATTGTGCGGGCGCGGCGGCCGTGACGACTGCGCCCTTTCTTTCAGCGGCGCTCGTTCCGCACCGCACACTTTTTATTTACATGTTACTCTTACATTTTATTTATAGCTCTGCGGGCAATTAATTTTTTGAGTCCATTACCAAGCCCGTTCAAAATAATAGTCGACAAAGGAGAAAACATTAATTACCTCTTTAAATTTTAAGTAAATGTAAATTTAATGTTCTATTGTTCTCATAATGACGTCCCAATTCATCAAAATATTTTACCTATTTAGTGAGTTATAATGTTGTTGACGTATTTGTCGAATAATTTAAGGATGAGCTGTGACTGTCAAAACTTTTCTTTACGTTTAATGGTAACTGTACACATCACGTGATTATCTGTTAATACTTTCCTGGCACGAACCTCGCTCAACTGTCGTCGTACAAATATGTCGTGAGTATCGTGACAAGACCTGCGTACAGTCGCCAATAAAGTTTGTAGTCTACGTTTTCGCGAGCAATTCCGGGGTAACTACTGAGAACTCTATCACAATAAAGCTTAGGACGCGAATAGCTTGCCAAAATTTTCCTTCCGTAGCTTGACGTGACAGATGCTAGCTATAAATAATTGCGTATGTATCGTTTCCGTATCTGACTATTGATCCTTTGAAAAAATATTGTTCAGTACCTACATTGCATGGCAACAGGAAATGATAAACAAACGTTGGCTATTATACTAAGGGCCGTAGACTTCTTACCTAACAACTTAACTAGTCTTCATGAGTTCACAATAGTTATGAACCACTTTATGCTTCCGATTTACAAAAGAACATTAGTGTATTTAGAACTCGTTATCTAACAAAAAGAAAATCAGACTATGTTTTTTTTACAGTGTCATCGTAAACATTTTTTCCATGTGATCATCTGTTATACAATTTAGAGTTTTATGTGTTTGTTAAGAAACGATCAGAAATATAACAGTAGGTACACAGACCCATGTATTCGGAAATAAATTGGACAGATAGTTAACTTGAATACCTACTCAGATTGACTACCTACTGTTAGATCTCATAATGAATTTTTCAGCTTCATTAGAACTTACAGATATTCAATTTATATTTCATATCTGTTAAAGTATAAGAATAGAAGATATACCCAAATATTTATTAGATAACAAATGTGCTTTAGATTCTTCACAATCTTCAAAGCCAGACGTAATTGTAATGTCTTAAGTGTACCTATTATAAAATGTAAAGACCTATTTACAGCTGAGACAGAAATATTAAAACTATTATACATTTTCAATTCAATTTTTTATCACACATGCACTATGTGACGTACCTACGAGTGCTCTTATATGACTTTACAGTATTCAAAACCCACATTGACAATCAGGCCACTTCTTTCAAAAGAAGTTTCTGCAGCTAAGGACTAAAAAGACTTCAAACAACAGCGCTGTTCATGTTTTACACTGTGGGCTACTTTGTGTAACTGGCACTTCTGCCAACGTTAGCCGGATGTCGCCTACATTTACCTATAAAATACTAACCGTAGTTTTACGTCCAATCGTCGAAATATATTGTACTATAAGGTAGTCTATCCTTTTTATAAAATTGATTGATACGAAACGCAAAAAACAGGAATCTTTCAAGTGCGCTCAACTTGATACATTTAATTAAAACTTTTACAGAACGTCCGCCGTAGCTGTTATTGTTTCTGGGAAAGAACCGAAACTTTTCTACATTAATTAATTAGTCTCTCAAACTACGCTGTTGTTTTGTTTTACACATTAAATACGGACAGTGTGCACCTATATCTACAGTATATATAATAATGTAGATTATTATTTTACATATCACCTACATAAGTAGATAGTTACTTCCTAAATGTCATCATAAATGCCTGCTACAATAATTAAATAAAAATATGGTGCCTTAATGTAATGAAAAATAAGTGACTTCTATATTCAATTTAAATTAATTCATATTAAGTCTATTATTATTTTATACTCCGTACCAGTACCAGGGATGTTATGGATATGAAATTCCAGATCTGGATACGGATAGGGATTTAGGAATAACATCATACCAGTTTCAGATACGACAAAGGATGTAATTCTTTTGGATTATTCGTTTCGCTTATGGATATAAGATTGTAAAGAAATTCTAAAAGTAAAACACAAATAAGTAAGGGCGTAGCCAGGATTCTCTTTAGCGAAGGGCAGATTGTTGTGTTAATTGTGGTATTAATGAGTTATCTCCCATTAATAGTGGAGGTAAAAATTACAAATAAAAGACAAGAAATAGTTATTCAGGGAAGAATCCGCGCGGTTCTTCACATAATGTTTAAAATTTCTCATACAATGTCAACTTTTTGAAAATAATAGATGCAATTTTTTTTATCTGTGACCGACCGCTCTTCTAGAGGGGGGCAGCTACCCCCCTCCATCCCGGCCGTACCTTGCTACGCCCATGCAGGCAGGGTGTATTTAAAAATATAGTAAACTGTAAATGAAAGTAAACTGGCAATACCTAAATATAGATTGTGCAAGGTGGCTAAATCTTTCATGGGGAACTACATTCTCTATTTCAATAAAATATCGCTTCATGTCACAAATCTCGCACAAAGAAAGTTTAAACAGGACATGAAATAAACGTTATGAAAAAACAGTACTATAGGACATAGTAACATATTAGTTGACCAAACCGTGGTCCGCATTGGTTCCATCTGCACATTCTTAATAGTGTAAGTTGAAATTGTAGTAAATGATCAAATTTGAATAAAATATTTTTGATCCTTCATAAAACCGGAACGGCATACTAAAATGCAGACATATAATTTGTTTGTGCTTAATTCAAAATTTTAAAGTCTATGTTGGTACCAATGATAATGAATAAGGCGATCTCATGCTGCGTTGCAATTGCTTTTCATCTATTGATAATAGACCAAAATTTGCGTGTAATCTTTGCACGGTATATCTTACATTTACGAAATAATCAAACATTTGATCTTGAACAGCGTAAATAAGTGTTGTCCCTGATAATTAATTGTGCATAATTCAATTTAAAATTTCGGATAATTCGAACGAATCGTGATTTCGATAACTAGTTCCTATCTGATATGCGTCATTATTCAATGTTAAAATCATTTGAGAAGGATTTATTGGTGCACGATCTCTGTACAGCAATTTAATTGTTAAAATGATTATGGTTTAAGCTTATAATAGTGTTGCCATAAAAAGATAGTATATCGATTCGTTCGTCAGATTAGCGACTCTTATCGATATCGTAGTAAATATCGATAGTATCGGCGTTATTAATATTAAATTTACTCTTAATACCGAAAACATCGATACTAAGTATGACATATAAAATGTACACTATCGATAAATTATTTTTCCGCAACACTAGTCGAGTGGCATGCTTAATGGTCCGGCAGTTCATTACTTCGTTGAAAACGTGAATCAATACTACCAATCGTCACGGAAGCAAGACAACTCAACATTTCTGTTCAACAGACATTATACCTACAAGGCTATGAAATACAATAGAAAGGATATATTCTACACAGTTCACAGGTCACTCACCCGCTAACTTTGACCGTGACTTGAAAAAACCATTAATCAAAAGCTTTTGTTGACGAATAAAGCGGGCGATACCTTTACTATTGTCTCTATGAATATTTTTTATTGTTCTCTTACAATTAGAACTGAGTAAGCTAGTTAAAAGTTTAATTCAAATCCCATATAATATATAAAATGGAGTCACAGTACTATATTACAATCTATTCAATATTTGTTAAATTTTAAAGAGCCAGGGAGAGAAGTTAAAGTTCGGGCGAAACATTTCAAAAACTCCTGAGGTAGCATTCATAAAGAACTCATCTGTATATGATGTGATGTGTGTAGGTGGCCACCTAAAGTGGCCACTTTTTTATAATATTACAGTAGTAAATGAGCATGCAGTCTTCCCGATGGTAAGTGACCACTGCCGCCCATAAACATTTGTAATTAATATAAGATCAGAGTCTTAGCTGAGGATGGCCACAGATGCGATGCCACTCCTCAAAACTAAGTTGGAACGCCTTGGATAAGTATGTCTCACTTACCGTTTACCCTTGAAACTAAAATATCGCAGCATTATTTAATACTGCTGTTATTAGGCAGAAATAGGGGTGGGTGGCGTAGGTGCCTGCGGAGTCGAAAGATAAACGCTTTTACCATCTTTAAATTTACACTACACGTCCACTTGTCATTTTAATAAGTTTTTGAAAAGTAGCTTAATCATATGAATGTCGATAAATACAATGAACGTCGAAACATAAATGTATCGGTATCCGCGTGTGAAGAAAAAGAGAAGTCGTTAAATGTAGGTACTGGTGAAATACTAGAGTCTTTTTCCTATCACGCGGCATATGTGTCACTTGTATCGTATTGTTATATAGATACTTTTCCTGTCTTGTAAGCTACACGAATGTGTGATGCTTTTCGACTGTAGCAATATAATTCACGCGTGCGGCAAGACCACACTGACAAACCCGCGTGATAGGAATGCTAGTGTAGGTATATATATTAAAATGTATTGCTTTTACTAGAGGACTTTCACGTTAATGTATAAGCAGAAATTAGGTCCCCTGGCACCATAAATAAAACGCAATTGTCATTACATTAGAATTACTGTCGGTACATAAACTGATACCAAAATAGGTCAGTGCTAGATATGCGGTAGATATCAGTTTGCGTTATTTAACTAGCTTATGACACCATTGGGTAGGAGTTAGTAAAACTAGAACGATATCTTTGGAACATGGGCGGTAAATGTGGTCCTGGTCCAGTGAAATTGTAATGCAATTTCTCAGCGCCGTACGATTTATTTGCAAATAGTAACTTAGCTCTTGGCAATACTTTTTGACAGACATATTAACTTGTTAATATTACCGTGTTTATGTTGATCGTGGATAATTTCCACATATCATGGGTAATAATTTCCTCTGCACGTATTATATAGATCAGATAAACGTATGTAACGTTGTTTAGTTGAATCGTGGATGAAACTCGATTCCATCCATCCATCAGCCTTTTGAGATCCACTGCTGGACCTAGGCCTCTCCTAAAAGGCGACACTCCAACCGGCCCTGTGCTTTCTGCATCTAACGGTTTCCCGCTGTCTTCTTCAGGTCATCGGTCCACCTGGTCATTGAAACTAGAATACAGATGTCCATGGGCGGCAGCGGTCACTTACCATCAGATGGACTGCGTGCGTAAATGTCCCGGTAGTTTCTCCTTAAATAAAAAAATACCCAGTTATTC
>DWTU01002394.1:0-11565 GCA_018251515.1 Cecropterus confusis | reverse complement strand
TTCTAATTATGTTGATACGAGACTTTACCAGTAACCAAATCAGTTTACCAGTCTTGCAAAGTAATTTTACGCTCTAGACGCAATGCCACTCCTGTTGGCTGTCTTGGAATACCTCGTGCAAGTTTCTCTACTAAGTAATATACGTGAATCTTGTAATTGTAGCAATGGTGCCATCGTTTTCGAACTACGAACTATGTTCAAATGAATATATGAAAATAACACGATATGTTGATATGAAGAAATTGTGAAAAAATTGTAGAGCATAGATTTGCTGCGTTAAATTTTAATTTCAACGTTAATGCTACATACAGTACAGGCACTGACTGGCAGAAAAAAATATCTTTCAAAAGCCTGTCGAAGCCAAATTAACTCAGTTCTGCGATTCAGTTTAAAGTTATTTTTATTACTTTCCGTTGAAACAGCAATAAATAGGAAGTCTATACCGAGTAAAATATCTTGTGCCGAGAAAAGGACGTAAACTTTTGTGGAGTTTCAAACAACTTAACGTTTATTGGTTCATCGCAATCCGATTGTGAAATAATTTTCCAATAAATTGATAACTTACTTCTTCTAAACTATTGAATCTTCAGTCTACTCGCCTGACTCAAATGCGGGGTGGTCTACCATAACATAAGTAGTTAAATAAAGGTATAACAATGTTTGAAATCCTTGCGCATTTGAATGTATCGGAGTTTATATATGGTCCCTTTAAACTTACCTGGTTTATCAAAATAGCGGTTTTGGTTATAATATAAATTATTTGGTTATATTATAATATAAATTATATGGTTTGGTTTATAATATAAATAATGAAAAATGGATCTATTTAGGTTTATTAATTAATATTTTTTTTATAAATTAAGGAAGCGAAATATATGGTTTATAATGCAAGTATATACTTAATAACTATTACGTATTTACTTCAAATTAAATTAAATGCTTTACTGAAATCTAAATACCCTGCTTTTTACATTCATTGTTACACGCAGTACCTTGGTGTTGTTTAATTTAATTTTTAGCTTTCTCCTCGGCTCGTCTATCTTCGCTTTCGACTTATTTGTTTGCGCCCTGCTTCTGAATCCTTTATCCGATTGAGTTTAGTTAAAACTGTGACGCTAAACTGTTACACTCCTATTTTTTTAATGGTAACCATCATAGACGCTTACCATTGATTAAAAAAATATAATGGCGATAAAAGTAATCACGCGTTTGACAAGCAATGTGCATCTGACAATGTATGCAAAGGAACGTTATATTTGCAGGTACGAATCACCATTCAACACGCTCGATATAGACGACATACAAACGACGACGATCAACTTCGGCAAGATATTCAATCAGCTGGATAAGGGTTTACCCCCGAACAAGATCGTACCCGGCTGCAAGGAGACCATCGATATTATCAAAGAGAAGGTGACACATTGAAAATCAATTCAAAATATATGAGCATAAATTATATTATTATTATTAGGTTGAAACTATTAACGTGGTGTCATTGATTAACGCTTGTGTTCTGTGAGATTTGATTTTTTGTGACGATCCGCGTGACGGAGCGGGCACCATGCCGGTCTGATAAGCAATGGGTTCCGGGTTCGATCCCCGGCCAGACAGATATCTGAATGATGAGTTTGGATTTTGTTCTGGGTCTGGGTGTTTGTGTATTCGTCATTGTGTGTCCATAGTACCCACGACACAGAAGAAAATCCTTGTGTGGGCTATGAATGTAGAAAGCGTTTTTTTTCTGTCAAGAATTTATCCTTGTGCGACGAACAAATGTGCAGCATACAAACATTTGCACTACCTATAAAAAGTAAAAAGTTCAAAGGTACAAAATCCACGATCAAAAACGGTATGGTGATTGTGACCTTTTTTAACAAAGGTTTCCCCTCACATCTTCTTTGATTACCCTTAAGTAGGAAATTGCTACGTTGTAAATTTCAACACTCGATAATCAATAGTTATAAAAATAGTAGGTATTTGATATGTCCTGTATATCATTTATATTCAATAACTGGTACATAACTTATAAGATAATATTTACAATAATTTACAATAACTATATGTATAACAGAACAAAAATTATTTACGAAATGTACATATAGATACATATACAAAACAGCCATACATATGTACATATACATATACAACTACCATAAAAAATTATCCACGTCGCTGTCTTTAGGAGTATATATGTAGGAGTTTCAGATCAGAGTTGTTTGCGGATAAAGTTTTTAATTTAATGTCGAGGATCTGGATTAATAATTATAATATATATATATATACGTGTTACGTTGTTTGTCCGCCATGGACTCTTGAACTACTGAACCGATTTCAATCAAATTTGTATAGTCAGATATATGTTGGTTTATCTGCCAGATAATAATAATAGCACTACATCAAATAATGTATACAAAGAAATATTGAACAATTAAAATAAATATAAACAGTCATAATTTTAATATTCACTTAAGAGGTAACAAACACCAAGATTTTTCATAATAGGGCATGCATGATTTACCAAATTGGCATGCAAATAGGTACATATGTACCTACATACGCAGTAAAAATATGACCCTCCTTGGCAGTTGGGTAATAAACCCTAACATTTAGTACTATTAATCACACCAATTTTTTTTTAATGCCCAACGAAGTGGACACGGGTCTGCTAGTCTTAAAAATATATTTTTGAATGTCTTTGAACCTATAAAACATATTGTTATAAATCTATTGATCCCATTATACACAGAATATTATTGTTAATGGTTGATATTAACACTATTTATTTTTATTTTTCTATTTAATATATGCTATAATAATGATGAAAATAAAACCTACGTTCACACTAGTTGCCGGTAATGTCGTACTTACGCAACCCGGCACTGAAGCCGCGCCACTGGGTCCGCATCGAGGAGATCCTGCACACTCGCTTCACACCAGATGCGGTGGTCACTCTGAAGGTGCTTGAGGACCTGCAGGCCTTCCAGCATGCTGAGGAGCTGATGGAGGTCGCTGGACAGGCGAGCTCTGAAGCTGGCCTGGAGGCGCTTTTGAAGAAAGTAAGCATTTGCATATAGGATCTAAATCTATTGGTACTTTTACTAGAAGTAAAAAATACATACAAAGAATATGGTAAATAAAACACACTTAACCGAGGCCTTTCCAATTTAGTCCTTAGGATAGGCAAAACATTTGTAGTCGACCTCAGATAAGACTCTAATCGGGTTGATCTTGAGATCTCGAGTTGAGGACTGTGGTCCGACTCCTGTGGTGTTGCAAATGGCGATGGTGACTACTTTCCATCAAGTATACCTACCAATATTTAATATTATATATATAAAAACAGCTGTTTACCAAATGCATAGGGAAGTATATAGGATACTAATAACAAAAAATCAATTACTAAAATTTTTATCTGTCTGAAAATCTCTGAAATTGCTGGATCGATTTTGATGGGACCTTAACTGTTAGATAGTTTATATTATAAGGAGTAATGTCGGCTACCTTTATTTTATAAAGTAGTTCGGGTTCTTGGTACAATAATTAATATCCTCGAAAAACCTGTTTTTTACAAAATTGATGATAACTTAACTTCAGCCAACTCGATTCTCATGAAACTTGGAGTCGACTTTAAGTATTTAACCGACTACAATAAGGGGGAGGTTATTAATTCGGTTGATTCTTAGCCCCCGACGCAAAAAGAGGAGTGTTATAAGTTTGACTGCTATGTCTATCTGTAGAAACGTAGTTCCTGAATGGGTGAACTAGTTCCTGAATGGGTGAACCGATTGGGATGCGGTTTTTTTGTTAAGCAGCAGATTTCCGGGTGCTAATTCTTAAACATGTTTTATCAAAATCGGTGAAAGTGGTTCTGAAAAATCAAATATTGTTAAATATTCACAAAAGAGGTAATAAATAAAAGGGCACAATAAATAACTTACTCTTCGACATGTTTTACCAAAATCGGCTCAGCAATTTCTAGATATAGGGGGTTAAAGTTAGGAAGGTTAGGTTAAAGTTAGTTAATAACTTACTTTAACCTAACCGTTAATATTGCCAAATATACCCAAATGGGTTATTAAATGAAAGGGAATAACGGTTTTATTACAATTAAACGTGTTTTATCAAAATCGATTCAGCCTGTTACAAATGTACCCAGTTAAAAATTAGTAAGAATCATCGAATATTGTCAAATTTATATATAAATGTAATAAATTTGACAATGAAGGGTGACCATTTGAAACGTTTTATGGTCTTCTCTAAGTTTTGAAGATAGGTTTGGTCGACTTCTTAAATTCTATTTATAATAAAATCGAGGTTGATATTTATATTATAGTCTTCGTGTACGAAATCGCAACAGCTATTGTATAATAAGTTTATAAATCTTTTTCTGTTGGCCAAACTATTTTAATAAATATTTATTTATATTTAATGCTATGTAAAAATACTTCGTTCGTTCTAATAGAAATTAATGTCTTAATTGGTTAATTAATAAAACCTAAATTACAATAAATGTTGTTTCATGTCGGCTGTGTCGGCCAACAATTATCTGCCCCAAGTGAAAACGGTACAAGTGCTGCCGTTGTTAATTAGTATTGGTATTAACGAGACGGGAGTGGGTCTGACATTACCAAATGACAAAACCCAGACTCATACCCGTTTTAACCAGCCTTGTTATGGATATTAAATTTCAAATCTGGATACGGATATAGGACTAATATTATACCAGTTTAGGATACTGTTACGGCTACGTAATTATTTCGGATATCCGATAGTTTCTGCTACGTTTACAGAGCTCTATGAGATCTCTGGTTTTAACTGGGATCACAGTTTTTCTTTCTACGAATCGCAAACGCAATATATCCATGTAACACCAGGTGGAGGAAATGTGGGCGTCGCTCGAGTTCCCGGTGTTGCTGCACAAGGACGCCCGCGACGTGTACGTGCTGGGCGGGCTCGACGAGGTGCAGGCGTGCGTGGACGAGAGCAACATACACGTGAGCACGATACTCAGCTCGCGGAACTGCGGCCCCATACGCAGCCGGGTGGACGAGTGGGCGAGGAACTTGGAGCTCTTCTCCAAGACGCTGGTGAGTGAGCTTCGAAAACACAATGTTTGTTACTCGAATCATTCATTGCAATTTAATTTACGAAATATATTATATTTTTATATTGGCCAGAGCGGTGGACTATGGCCTGAAACTCTTTCAATCTGAGGGAAAACTCTAGGTACGGGTTTTCCCTCAGTAAGACGATAATAGGTTGACGACGATTGCAATTTATGGGCGAATAAGTAAACAGTGCACTGCAAGTCCCAGCATTCGCCTACCGGTAGAACTGACGTACGCACTATGAAATATATATGGAAATATACCTTAGATATGAACTAATTGCAGAAATTTTAATTTCCGAAGACTAACTATTAAGTTTCAAGGATCTGGTGGTAGAAATACTTCCAAGAGTCTGCTTTATCCTCAGAAGTGGCATTTCTTTCATAACCTTTGATGTCCATGTCCATGTGAGGCGTGACTTACCACCAGGAGGACTTTGTATATGTACATTTGCAAGTCCTAAATTAAAAAAAAGATGCATAATAGTTTATATTATTTGAAACTAGCAGTGACCCGTGGTCACACGCGCTTAAATAATTTGAATAACTTTTCATGGATGTGACGAATTTTTGTGAAATAATCATTAAATATTACCTCAAGATACGGTCTAAAATATAAATGGAATAATTCCATAAATTTCTTAATACTATTTCTAATTTCTTAATACTCATTTATTTTAACTTGTCACAAAAATTAAGGGATATTAAAAAATCTCTTATTTTTTTTTCGGGTGATTTTCAACTTCTAAGAAAATGGTCGTACTGCTATATTTTTTTTTTCAATTTTTTTTTCGTCTAAAAAAAAGGTTTACTGGCTACAAATATTTTTTTCATCATTTCACTCAAAGGCATTTTTAGAAAATTTAATGCCCTTTCATTTGGCGTAATCAAAATGCCTGGTAAATTAATTTTCGTGCAGTTATCGGCAGTCAAAGTAAAAAAGTTTGATAATCAATAACTCTGGGTATAATAATCGTATAGGAAATCGAAGGAAGGTTGCCAACATTTCACAATATTTCCTATGAGATATAATACATGGCTTTTGACAAACTTTGACTGAAAAAGAGACAAAATTTAGACTATATGGATAATTTGCTATAACTTTGAATAAAATGGATGAACGGATAATATTGTCTGTAATTTTTCAACCCTAAAGTATCCCTGCAAATCTCTGAGAAATTCAAAGGGCTGGGATTTTTTTTTTTCTTAGAGTCCCGAAGCTTGGCAATAATTGAAAAAATAAAATGTTGCTTAGTAGTTTCCTTAAGATTTCTACAGACCCAAACATGATAAAAAAAACATTCATGGTCATATATACCCTTGGAGCTACAATTAACTTTTATTTTTGGCGTACGACCCTTTTCTTGAAAGCTACAGCTCGTTGAAAATCACTCAAAAAATTTAGAATGTTTTTAATATCCCTTAATTTATGTGACCATTATGTATAAAACAATCTTTTTTTTTTCAAATAAATATAACGTTGGACAGTCACGCGGAATTTTTATTTGTACTGGTTGGCGTTTTATATAATTATATATCATTTTATATCATTAATATATCAGATTCCATATATTCATTCAATTTTGATCTTTATACGCAGGAAGAATGGTACGCCTGTCAGCAGACGTGGATCTATTTGGAAGTGATCTTCTCAGCGCCAGATATACAAAGGCAGTTGCCGAATGAGACCAGGCTCTTCACTATCGTCGATAAGTCATGGAAGGATATCATGAGGAAGTTGGCGAAAGTGTGTGATTTCAAATTTACGTAATAGCCAAATTAATATAGAGTAATAGAAATGAAATTAACTAATGGTTTATAAATGCCAAATTATTAAGCATCGCAAAAAATACTGAATGTACATTTATCTGTTTGTAATATAATAAATTTTTTAAAGCCGTTTCATAACCCTATTTATATAATGCAACGGTATTGCATTCAACACAAGTTTTTTTCACCCCTCTTTTCACCTGTTGCTTATGGGTGGCTAATAGGGGAAGTCTGGAAAATAATTTACCACGCAATTTCAATTAAAAATACGGAAAACTTGGAAGTATTTACTTCAGTGACAGTAAAAATGTGTTTTTAGTGTTGCTTTTGCATGATACTTATAAATAACAAATATATCGTATTATGAAGAAGTGGTAAGAAGTAGAAGTCTGCGACCGGTATATATTCGCTTAATACAGTATTGAGTAATGAATCCAGATTACATTTCCAAAAGCATGCTCATATATTTTCGGAAATGACACTGTTCCATCAGGGGCGCCATTAGATCGAAGTCCCGTTCAAATTCAAATAGCGCCATCTGTTGACCTAGAAGTGAGTTGAAAGCTGTGAGTTGAAAATAGTGTCGTGTCACCAGGTGCCGCTCGCGATGCCAGCAGCAACCCAACCGAAGCTGTACGAGGAGTTCGTGCGCAACAACGAGATGCTCGACCAGATCATGAAGTGCCTGGAGGCGTACCTCGAGACCAAGCGCGTCGCCTTCCCGCGCTTCTTCTTCCTCTCCAACGACGAACTGCTCGAGATACTGGCGCAGGTAACACACACGCTAATGACTAACATCGTTTCTCAACCTTGGAGTCTCGAAACACCGTAGTTTCTCAACCTTACAGAGATCTCATCATATTGAATCTTTGTTTCTTACGCCGTTGCTATAGCCACATTATACAGTTGGCTTTTTCGTTAGTCGCGAGTCATGAACAGACCCTTAAGGATCAATTTCGAAAGCCAAAGATAGAGTACATAATGATATTGATGACAAATAAAAACTAAATAGTAATTTATAAAGTAATGTACTCAAGTGTCCACAATTGGTATAATTAAAAATATATCCTAGTTTTTATATGAAAACATGTAACTGCGGCGACCTCCCGCTACTCATCAATAGATGGCGCCACCGTATTCTGAATCACGCTATCGGAGTTTTCGCAACATCCTGCATATATACAAGTTCCAAACAGAGGCTGTCGCATGATCATCTCGCCTGACGGGAAATCTCCATTTGGCAAATAACAATAGCTTGTACGAATGTAACATAATCCAATGTTCGGTTCTGTATCTTACGTAAATGCTTAATAAAAACAATCAACTACTTTAGCCATACTTAATATGTAATCTTATGTTAAAAATAATACACGACTCACAAAATTACGTTCGCCACGTCTCACCCTTAACCAAAGTATAACTCGTCAATGTCTTCTTCAAGAGTGACGTGCGGCTATGAAATAACACGCTAATAGATTATTTATTCAATAAATAACTTTAGCGTGTAACACTGTTACATTCTGATTCTGAAGGTTAGAATATGCAGCAGTAGCTATATAAATAAAAAAGTTCAAAAACATATACATATTTCTTTCATGCATTTACTATTTTATGCATTTGCTTCTTTAGCCTTAAATATTCTTTTAGTTTTAATATTCCTCCTTAACTCACATTTCGATTACTTTACGAGTGTAACGTTATCGATTTGGTATTACCTTAATACTAAAAATACTGAAAAGCGACGAGTTCAATTCGATATCTTCACAAACGGCGTGCATTCGTATAAAATGCATGAGATACATGTTACAATACTGTAGAAGAGCGTGTAGCACGAAATACCAAATGCAACCGATTAATTTTCATGGAAACACGTTTTATTATGAATAAAATATCAACTTGTTCCAAGTTCCTTTTAACCTTAAAGTTCAAATTAACCTTTAAGACTGGACTTAAATTGAATAAAAATTAAATGGAAGGAGAATTTGAAGATAATTTCACGCTGAAATAAATTTATGTGTGATGAGGAAACAAAGAAACGTAGAGAAATCAAATTTTCTTAGTACTCAAATGAATTGTTTTTGTGAAGTAAAAAATAGCATTATTTGTCAGTATAGATTTTTCTTATTGTTAAGGGAGAGATCTACGTCCAGTGCTTTTAGGATTGGTTTATTACGATCACCGTTCACGTTTTCGCTCCTACATCATAGATGTGTACGTGTTCGCCACACGTAAACGATGATCGTTTTGAGGAAAACTGATACGTTCGTACTAAGGACACAGCACGTAAATCCGTATATATAACCGTTGCCGGTTACCCACCATTACGTTTACATTGAATGGTGGGGTCACTAGGACTACCATTAAATGGACAACTTTGCTACTTACTTGAAATAAAAAAAACACGGATTACTTAACACAATAATTTTCCTTTATAGACTCGAAATCCCCACGCAGTGCAACCGCACTTAAGGAAATGCTTCGACGCGATCGCGAAGCTCGAGTTCGGCGTGAAGCTGCCGGAGAGCGAGATGGAGATCGCGGAGGACGGCACTCTCGTCGAGCGGGAGATGTCCTTCAACACGAGGGACGCCCTGCAGGCTCGCCTGGCGAAGACCGCCAAGCCGGAGGACCTCACCACCGACATCATAGCGATGCTGTCTCCTGAAGGAGAGAGGGTCAATCTGGGCAAGGTTAGTATTGCTGCTATGTAAAAAACAAATTGTTAAAAAAAATATATTGTACATACAAAAACATCAACCTGCTGAGTGTCTTACCGGATCTTCTCAATTGAAGTCGTGCTCCGGCTGCCGATCCGGTAGTAGTGTAAAAAAGAATTTGTAACTGACAATTTGTAAGTGCCCCAGTAGGCCTATACAAAATAAAGACATTTCAGTTCATTTACGCATTAGGCTGCCTTCACACCAATCGATTGATCATCGTCCTTAATCGACGTCGATCGATTGGTGTGGTTGTTGTGGCTTTAGCTGTTCGAAAGATTCCGATCGATCAAATGACACGTCGTGAGAATCGTTTGCCTTATACTGACTCATTGTACCTTCCTACGATGGTCCCAACGGATAAGTGTGGTAACAGCTGACGATCGTAATTGATAAATCGATTTTACCCACCACGATCGTATCGAATCAATTTGGACTTAGTATATAGCAAATTTGATTTTTATTTCAGTATCAAACTAAAAATACATGGAAAATAAAATAATACACTGCGTATCTGTTTCAAATACGTGCAAGTACGTACATACATAAATTCGTTGACTGTGTCTTTATTTTATACTCAAAATAAACGAACATTAATATACTAATAATACGTTGACCCTTATAGTATATAATCTTAGTAGGTACATAAAGTTGATATGTATGTTGTCAAGATTTGACATTCTGGTACTGTAAACATCTAAGTAATATAGTGAATACGAAACACAAAACAAGAAGGTGCCTGATATAACATTACGATTCCGACCCTTTGGAAAACCCGCGATCACAGAATACCTACCCCGCGTACTCACGGAATACTCAAAACGTCGATCACAATATAACTTTTCATTTCCATTGTCTTTGATTGCGATTGTAACTAAGAAAGATTTAAAAGTTGTACAATAAATCAGATGACATATCACGTTTCTTGGCATAACCTATAGTTAATTAAGTAGAAATACCATAGCTTATTAAAGAACCAACAGTATACCACAATTCGTATTCGCACCATTGTGACCATATTCAAACATTACGCACTAATTGCCAATGACTGATTATTTATTATTTCAATTTACGCTATATTAATAATTGGCCGATGTTTAACAATCTTTTATATGAAGCATACTCTTCATAGTGAAACTAACACAATCATTCGCATTTGTAACCGAACGTACATGTTTAAGTACATCATGTCTGGCTTAATAAGTTCATGGATAAAACAAACATATATTTTTTTGTTAATTTTGTGTAGAAATATGAGGCAGCTTATCAAAGTAGTCCTTCTTAGACATAACAAATGTAATGTTTTATTACAATAACAATTTTGTCTATTTTATCTCGCTTTGGGTCTCGTCGATGCTTTTAAATTTAACACTAACTTTCCGATGAACTAGAGACTGGAAATATTTTTTCAGATTTGAATAAAATTAAACAAGTAATAAATAAAAAGAAATTACTCTGAAAACTTAAAAAATTAAATGTTTCTTCAAGAATATTAAAGCTTCGAATTAAAGCATATTTGGCGTGATATGTATGAGCCGCGTTTTCTCACCAGGGTCTGAAGGCCCGCGGCAATGTGGAGGACTGGCTGGGCAAGGTGGAGGAGGCCATGTTCGCGTCCGTGAAGCGCTGCATGAAGTTCGCGCTGCGCGACTACTTGCAGCGCCCGAGGGTGGACTGGGTCTCGCTGCATCCTAATCAAGTGAGTGGACTACACGTTTACCTTGACGCCAAATATTTACTACTTCTGTTTGTTAACCGTGTCTTGTTATAGTCCGGAAGGTAGCAGTGAAAATAAAAAAGTCAGAGTAAGCTGCGAGCAATAAGTAAACTAACCGTCAGCTGACATAACATAAAAACATAACATAAACGCTTTCTACTCTCATAGCCCCACGGTAGGATTTTTTCCTGTGTCGTGAGTGCCATGGACACACAAAGACCAATACACAAACACCCAGACCCAGAAAAGAAATC
>DWTU01002393.1:0-11570 GCA_018251515.1 Cecropterus confusis | reverse complement strand
GTGAATGTTTCAAGCATCTACCGATTGCCATTATTAATATTGGCCAAAAAAACACTTTTTGTATGGGCGATGAATATTTATTTTATGTAGTTTTTAGTGTTAGTTGTTACAGCAGCAATACACATACTTCACCTGTGAAAATATCAATTGCCTAGCTATCATGGTTTATGAGTTACTGCTCTCAGACAGATGGTCAGCCAAGTCTTAGTAATAGGGTATGACACCCTAAAAAATGTGAATGTCCAGATATTTGTCGATTATTAAAAGTACCATATTATTTTGGATGAATGCATCAGTGTTAACAATTTGTTGATAATGAGTGTTTTTTCTTAATTTTATATAGACATTTCTAAAGTTCCGTAACCAAAGGGACCCTATTAGTAAGTCTTACTTACGTATTTTTCGGCAATTTTGCATTTTATCTATAAAACCATATTAGTGTACCTATTTTAAATTTTTGTATTTTTAAAATGCACATATATGCAATAATTAATTTTCTCAAGGTCGTAGAATGCGCATGGTTCGACCAGGGAGGTACCACCGTCACATATTTCTAGTGCGAAGTAGTTCTTGAGTTTTTTCGGAAGAGTGTGGTTTCCGACTCGCTTTCATATGTGGCGACTAGCTTAATTGGAAGTAGCAACGCATCTGTAACTGACTTCAGATAGTACCCCTGTTTTATTTAAGGTTCCATGGTTTAAGATTTCCATGCGTGACCAGTTTATGAAATAATTGGTGTAATTATTTCACAGGTTATGAGAAGGCTGTTTTGTTTTTATAAGATTACAGTACCAAACTATGCCATCCACCTGATGTTAACTGGTCACGCATGCACATCTGCCACGCATGGACATTTAAGAAAAAAGTTTTATTCACATTTTGTCATATTTTGTGTCAAATGTTTTTATTATATGTTAGTACTTATAAATCTACTTTAGAGTAGGTACTACACAAATAAAGGTTTGGGTCTATGAATAACTCACGTATCAAATATTTAAGCGCCAGACAGCGTCATCGATTTACTGTCTGGAACGGCGCGCCCTGTTGTATTTAGCTCAACACTGTATGAATATAATAATATTCATACAGTGTTGAGCTACAATTGCTAAAGGCGCTAGTGTCAAATAAGTATTTGTGGTAACAAAAAATAGGTAGTAATGTGGTTAATAGCTCTTTAAAGTAAGGTGTCGTAATCCTGCAACATAATACTAGCTTAATAAAATCTTGACTCGTACTTGACATCAACCCATTACTGTCCGAGTAAGAGAGCTGTGTTCTTATACACTCCGATAAAACCCAAAGGGCTATCCAACTGAAGCATTCCTTACCTGAATCGATGGTTTCGTTTGGGAAACGTAAATTCTTTATTACTTACTGGTGTTTGCGTTACGACTCTACTAGAATTTAAGTAACGAAAACTTCATTCTAACCGTTCTAATTAATAGATTACTAAAGTACGGAAGTACCTTAGCGTAAAACGTTATTTTCTAGCGTCAAGTCCCGTTAGAGTCGCATCCGAATTATCCCGTATTACAGACAAAAATTAAAACATACAATATATTTTTATGTCGCAATAAATAGTTATCTCTAATTCATCAACGATTCGCCTGTTGGTACGAATGTATAGGCGACGGTGACTACGTTCCATGAGGAGGCTTATCTGGGCTTGAAAAAAAAAGCTACAAAAAATTGTTTCTTTCTTTTTTATAAATATGTTTAAGGGTAAAGGGGTCACTGGAGCAGTATAAAAGTAAGAGTATTAAAACTACATTTTGCTTTATTTCCAGGCGCTAGTGTCAAATAAGTATTCGGAGGCATTCGCGAATCAAACTGCATGCGTGGCAGCAGTGGTACGTCTGCTGCAGGCTCAAAAAGAGGAGAACTGGAGTCTCCCTCTCTTGTACACTGTCTGCCGTGACTTGAGGCTAGTTGCACAGAAAGTTGAAGCTAATACTCGTAAGTAAATTGCCCTAAATTGTAAAGATGTTAAGCCATTAATTGTTTTTTTTCTCTATAGAGACAAACAAAAACTAAATTGTGATTGAAAAATATGTAAACAAAGCCTACTCTGATTACTATTATTTTCGATAATGTTTAATATGATATTTTAGTTGGATTTACCAAAACGTAAAAAGAACAGACGAACTTTCTTCTATTAGACATTGTCTGTAGTAATAATCGTATTACGAACTCTTGCAATCGTACTACTGTTGGTATATAGCATATATTTTGGAATACTATTTTTATATTTGAAATTGCTAATGGTATTACAAAACTTCATACCGACATAAAACGCGTATGAAAAAAATTAGGACATTAAAATGTATCTACAGTTATAGTAAAAATACTTCCGATTTGTTTCAGCGCAAAGCAATGGTAAGATCCTAGAGAAAGCGGCGGAAAGTCTTCTAATTTGCTTCAGGGTTTGCGCGGCAGATAACCGAACCGCCGAAGATGACACTAAACGTCACGGGATGCTGCCCCTCGTAAACCAGCTCCTTAAAGTATACTTTCGTATCAACAAATTGCATTTGTGCAAACCTCTTATCAGGGCGATAGAGTCATCTCCATTGAAGAACATGTACTCCTTAGCGCAACAGATAACATACAAATTCTTCAACGGCAAGAAGGCGATGTTTGATTCTGACTACACATCAGCCAATCATTACTTGTCGTTCGCTTTCGAGAAATGCCACCAAGACAGTGTTAAAAACAAGAGACTGATTCTAATTTACCTGATCCCTGTGAAGATGCTCTTAGGATACATGCCAAAGAAGAGCCTCTTAGAGAAATATGACCTCATGCTCTTTTGGGATTTGGTGTCGTCTGTGAAAAGCGGCAGTGTGAAAGGCATAGACAAAGTCATGGAAGAACACGAAAGCTTTCTTATCAAAGCAGGTATTTACTTGGTTGTGGAGAAGTTAAAGACTATTGCTCATAGGAATCTGTTCAGGAGAGTATATTTATTGGAGAATACTCATCAGATCGAAATAGCGAGCTTCGAAGCAGCTTTGCAAATTATGGGTGAGGAAGATGTGGATGATGCAGAAACGCAGTGCTACGTAGCCAGCCTGATATATGAAGGGAAGATCAAAGGCTACATATCCTACCAACACAAGAAACTAGTAGTTAGCAAACAGAATGCATTTCCACCGCTCAATAGTTTGTAAATGTAATTAAAGTAACATTTTTACTGAATAGGTTGTTATTAAGTGATCCTCTATTTGTCGCTAAGACGTCTACTAGGAATTACAAGGATTTTAGCTACTATTTACAATATATTGTTAGTAACTATGTTTATTATCAATTATGTGTCAATCTTCTAATCGAGAAATGATAGCGTCTGAAGTGTGTGTACAGTTTGGAGCTTAATACTGCAAGTATTAAATTCACGCAGCGTATTCGCAGCGATCTCATTATGTAAGGAATTTCAACCAAAATAAGAGGTAACTATGGACCAACCTCGATGTTATCTAAAGACAATTATAACTTGCATTTAGTAGTATCTGAAACCATTAAGTCGTATAAGAAAAGAGCGGGGATGTCCGACCATTAGAGTAAGTACGGACCCTTATGGATTTGGCGTCAGTGATAAATATTGGGTAATTTTACATATCCCTTTATAAGTAAATCGGAGGTAGGGTAATTTGACATTTTTAGGAGTTTATCCAAGTTTATTAGACGTAATTTTACATGTAGAAATTATGTTAAATAAAAGTGGCCGTAAATAAAACACTAATGATATTTAACTTTTTTATTAAATCCACAATATATTTCAAAGAATAATAATATAAATATAATAAATTTTGCTGATCACTAATGCAGCATTTTCCAACAATGCCGAATTACACATTCGAGTCTTAGAGATAAAATATGTTTGTGGTTCTAACGAGAGATGTCTCTAGTCTATCTATACACTTAATTAGGTTCCATTAGAAAATATGTCATATTTTATTTTATGCAATTATAAGGTTAAGGGAAAAATAGTGATGTGCAATTTTTTATTAAAAATATCCTTTTTGTACCAAAAAAAGAACATGGAATATAAGAATTTGTATTATTGAATTTACCATAATTCAGTTTATGATATGTCAACTTTCACACGTCATTGATATGCAATTACTAATGTTTTTGATGTTATATCGATTTGGATTAGTAATAATAAATAAAAAATTGCACATCTTGCTACAAGATCTGGTAGAAAAATATGAAGAAGAATTTGACTAGCTATACATACATACGAATTGTAATGTTATATATTTAAATTTCTCTTATTTCTAATACTTATACCATAAAATAGAAATAAAGTATATAATGAATCTGGAATCTGGAATGATTTAAGTACATACATAATATTCTACTGTTTAAATATTAAAGTAAGTAAGGAAGAATTAGAAGTAGAAGAAATTATCACTTAGGTACTGTTTTGAAATTGTCGATTATAATTCAAACTACAAATCTTGAGTTCATGTTTGACTAATGTTTTCTTGCGTGGAAGGGTGAGTACGCGAATTTGTTTAGAAATCCACTATACATTTCTTTTTTTTTTCAAAAATTAATTTAGTACACATGATTTTGTCAGAAAATTGATCACGTGATTTCGGATAAAATCGGCTTCACTATTGTGACCATTAGTCTTGAGTTTAATAATTATTAGCACAAGGTGATGGACAAACAAGACGTGTTTTAAGTGATTTTTAAACCTTAAATCAGTAAGTTTGTTAATTGTATTTTTTGTACTACCTTGGTATCAGTATACAATATAGTATTCCATAGATATTAGGAGGAAGTTTCGAGGGCACTAAAAATTTTCATCGTCATAAATAAGCTGCGGAATATATTTTTTAAGCCCAAATTAAGCAATTTTCTTTTTTTTTTGAACCTTTTGGCAAATACTCCATTTGAATTTATTTAAAGAAATTACATAATAGTATTCATTATCAGGTACCTAATTTTATATTAAATATTTTTTACATAATTTACGCCGTTATAGGTATATTTCAAACTTCGACATTTACTTTCCCTAATGTTGCCAAAGCATACTTTTTTAAAGTTTTGGGTACATTGTGTATGACAAATAAATCATGCAGAATAATAACACATTTTATAATAAAAATAAAACATTATTTCAGTAGGGAAGAAATGATTTGAAATTATATTTATGAAAAAATATGATTAAAAAATTAAGAAATAATAATTATTAGTTAGACAACTGAATTATGACAATATATCATTGATTTCTATTACCATGACTAGAGAAAATTAAAGTTTAAGTATTAATTAATATAAAATTCATAAGTTTAAGGTACTATCAGCTTACATACGTAGACAATGAAACAAATTATATTAGTTACTGGAAAAAGCTAAAAATTCCATTATAATTTTGTCCCACTTTCTGCTTACATCATTATAATTCATACAAATAAGTTATCATGCTCCGTACCGTTTGGTGTTGCCAACATAAAAAATGGATACCGTTTCTGAAGTCGAAGTATTTTTTAATTTTACACTTTTATTGATTGTATTACTTCTTTAATTTTTACTTTAATTTAAGTTTTTTTTTTTATTATTTTAACGTTTAAAACGATTGCAGTCAATTAATATGAGATTTAAAAAACTTGACGTTTGAAGGTAGAAGATAGAATCCTTCGTGATTCAATTCCGGAGGCATCCCTGCCACAACCGATTCTTCTTAATAATTGCAGTATGAAGCGCTACAGTAGAATCTCGATTATCCGAACCCTCAATTATCCGATCGATGACTTGCTTTATCCAAATGCTCAATTATTCAAACGTTGGCGAGAATGATACATTGCTTACTGCCGCCGTGAGCAACAATGTCTCTCTGTTAAAGATTAGATGAAATTCTTTCGTCAATAAAAATTAAGATGACGATCACGACACGACAACAGTAGCGATGAAGGCATGGCTGCACCGAAGAAACCTTCGCAAGCATGCATTTGTCACTTTTGAGACTGCTCTCGAATGGTTCGAGAGACAAGAAGAATATTGCCCTGTGCCCAACGTAACTTCTCTTTCGCAAACGGCTGCAAGACTTCGCCGCTCAAAAACGCATTGCAGCCGTTCGTCAATTAAAAATTGATAATTTATGAACAAAAGCATTCGAATTTTTCAACTCTTTAAAATACATATATTATATCCTAACGTTAATATGTAAGTATATTTCTAATTGTAATAAATATGTAACTGTTATTTTGTATTAAGGTGTTGATTATAATCTCTCCCAAAAATCCACGTTTGGATTAACGAAATTTTTGATTATCCCAACTATCTCAGTCCCAATTGGTTCGGATAGTCGAGGTTCTACTGTATTGTGATCTGTAAAAGACACGTACTTATCCCAGGCGATCCAACTTAGTCCTCAGGGGACGGCAACAAAGCAACAGGGGAAATTTATCGTTCCTAAGCTTTACCGAGCATATTGAGTGTTATTAGCTAACACAAAGCATATAATATGGTATGGTGCACTGCAGAAAGTGGGCTAAATGATATTTCCTACGACACTATTTTTAGCACATAAATTTTAAATGTACGAGATACTTACTTTATACCTTTTTACGATCTTGAAGCTTAGAGGCCGTATATAAAATTCTTTACGAATAATATTTTCAATTTATTTCTCAATTGCGGTACTTTGTTTCTAATTACGTCATTATATTCTTTTTTTTACGGGCAGAAAATATTCTGCAAGCAATATATTAGTAAGTACTATGTAGATACCTACATTATGGTTACTACAATACAATATAATCAAATTAATATGCCTATCTGCCATATATCGACCACTCCCTTCATTCCCATCGACTCTACAAAAGTAGAATTTCTTTTGTATGACTAGGATTTTTCTCCACTGTTTCTGTTAATTTCCGAAAGAATGTTATAGACCGCCCCTATTGCGAACTGAGATTATACTACGAAAGCAAAAGCGTATGTTCTAAGTAAATTTACTGATGGCACGAGGAAGGGGATTGTGGCTAATACTGCTTAGTTTCTCTCCGGGAACGCCATCTTGTGGACGGGCGGGCCCTTGAGAAGTTCGTCCTTGTACGCGGCGAGGATAGCACGAGACATGCTCGGCTCCGCTGAACTGGCTTCCAGGAACTGACGCATGATGCTGGGGAAATTATTTAAAATGGTGGATAAAATGTAATTATGTAATTCCGTCATCAAAACCAATGGTGCGCCCCCTCGCCCTAATTTATTAAACCACTGCTCCATATGTAAACTGCTACTCTACTCCATTATGGCATTGGCTGGCGACGCCCTTTACTACAACGCGTATCCCTGCCAGGTTTTGAGGGATAAAGGTAGAGACACATAGACAGGCTATTCCAATTTATTTGGGACACCGACGTATTTGTTGCTGAACTGGGGTAGGAGCGTTTCTATTTGGTGCCACACCTATTTCTGCCTTATAATACCAGTGTTAAGTGCTGCATTGTTATATTTGACTGTTATAATAAGTTAGTTACTTAGATAAGAATTAAGTCCTTAGGTAGCAACGCATTTGCGGACGACCTCTGTTAAGATCGTAATATTAGTTGACTTGATTACAAATATCTCTGCGACAATTAATATGATGAATGGGTGAATCTTCAACTGTATTGAGTAGAAATAACAAAGTACCGGTTTGCCGGGTTGATGCCAACACCATCTCGGCCTTGCAGTAGCTCGGGATGGTCGCCAATGGTGTCAGTCAGCGCCGCAATCATTACATCTGGAACCACGACACGTTATACATTATACACGATGATACATTAATTTCCTGATTTTTTGATTTTCGCTAGCTGAAAACATCTCATAGCAACTCTTTTCAATTTTAAACACAGTAATGAGAGTTTACCTCGTCTCTCATTATAGTTAGTAAGTAGTGAGAGATAAGATCGTGAAACGCTGTACTATCTTGCTGCAATACAGCAAAGAGTACAGTGCTACATAAAATAACACAATAATAAACGCTGAGAAATATATAAAAGAACACAACGCAATATATCTACTTTGGAATAATATTCGATTTGTCAGCCAGGACTATAATGCCACAGCTGTGGGAAACGACTTCTTTATCTTAATTAGGTAAATCAATAATCGAGAGCAAAATGTCATGAAATCCAGGTTATCCTTTTGTCATTAATAGGAGTATCGGAGGTTACTACTAAATAAAATTTGAAGGAGCGTCCACACGGCAGTTAGTACTATGAACTTACTAAAGAAATAGAATCATTATCTCATGCATCATCTCATTTAATGACAAATTATAGCTATAAATAAAGATTGAAAAGTAAAATGTCTCATTGGAGTCAATTAATTATTGCCCCACTGTTGGACACGGATCTTCTCTTAGAATGAGAGAGTTTAAGACCAAAGCCCATCTAGTTTTTCGTCTCTTCTCGTCTCGAACTTTTTTACAGAACATTTATATGTGTAGGTTTTCTTACAACGTTTTTCTTCACCATAAAGCAGTGATACTTAATATCTAATACCCACATGATTCCAGAAAAAATGATAATGCCTTCCCAGAATTCTAATTGCGTTCCTCTATTAAGAGGCTGAGTTTCACCCATTTGCCTATCACTGTTGAAATATCTCAATCATCACACCGAATCATGAACGTGCCAATCATGATACTGGTGTGGTAAGATGTGAACTTACCAAGCACTTTCTTTTCAATAGTGCGTGAGAGCTGTCCGCGCTCCGCTTCGAGCTCGAGGAAGGCCATGAAGCGCTGCGTGGCCGCGCGCGCCGCCGCCGGGTCGCGGGACAACGATTGTGAGAACATCATCTGGAGAACAGATTTGTTTTAATTGTCTATAACGTTTTTCATGTACAACTACTGAGTACTTGGACTATATTTAGAAGAGACTTTAATACGACCATTTTTCTTATTATAAAAAGACTGATGACCTTTCCTGACTCAGTGGCTGATTCATCATTCGCGAGTTGGTAAAATTTAGTCTAATGGAGATAGAAACTTGGATATTTTCAAGCTACGATACTTTTTAATGCTATTGTTGGTTGGTTTTATTATTTCAACTAATTACCGTTTATTGTTATTTTTACAGATTATCTCAATATACCGAGAACATATAAACGGAAGCTTGGTTCTAGACGATACTCAGACTATAGTAACGAACAACTGGAGCTATGCTTACAAACTATAATGGCAGACGACTGACGGACTGTTCAATTATAGGCCGTGTTAGAAAATGTGCCTTCACATATTTTCAACTATAACGAAACAAACTTAACAGACGATCCGGACAAAAAAGTTATTGTTCGTCGTGGTTGCAAATACCCAGAAAAAATATGTCACTCATCTAAGACTAGCACACCCATTTGTTCAAAGATGTTTTGAAACTTTCGGGAGAATGACATTGCATTTATCTGTTTGCCACCAAACAGTAACCACATAACTCAGCCGTTAGACGTGGCATTTTTACGCCCGCTTAAAATAGAGCGATACATGACGAATCGGATGATAATGGTTGATTCTTAGAGCAACATTTGCCTGAAGAATGTGTGGCTGAATCAAAGAGATTGCACTTCAAGGAATTAGAACGTGAAAAGCTTTTGTCGTCGTTGTAAAACATGACAACCAACTATATCCTGGTATGATACTTTGATGATCGAGGTACAACAGTTGAGGCCATGTATAGGTCCATAAAGTCCAGAAAATAGCCTCAAACTAAAGACGTTAGTTATTAGACGTTTGTTAGTGTGACGATATCTTTGGGAGCATCGCTCCGCCAAAAACAAATTGGAAACGTGTTTTTTTCCACGTAAAAGAACTTGATGACTCTTATTAAATTATTGCACCTTAATTGTTGCGCGTCAATCTTTGCACCATCGGTGTTTTCCTTACAATTTTTGATTATAATTATTGACTAAAATTTGATTACGTAATTTACACTCTTCCATTGACTGAAACTTAATTTCCCTGCTTATCATTTTATGCAAATCAAATGACACACATTACAGTTCGGCGCATAGTAGGACCATTTTACGGCAAGGAGGACACCTTACTAAATCTTACATACCACTTTAAAGAAACAGACCTTAGCGAGTTGGTAAATGATTTCTTCCAACGTGTATTCGGTGTAGAGGGTATCTGCCGCGCGCAGCTTATCCATCATCTCTTCATACTCCTCCTCAGTAATCATCGGGCCGTCGCGATCGTAGTCCGATGTACCTGTAAATATATTAAAGGCTTTGACGTTTTCGAAGGGACACTTCTACATTTTATAATGAAAAACTTTCCGGAAAGTTCTATAAGTCTGTTAAACCCGTTGCTCTTCCACCAATCGCCAAACATATCTGATAGCATCTTTAAAAAGATACGAGTAAACACGTGGCCCAAACAATAGTTATATAATCGAAGATTATCGACAATTTTATCTACAACTACACTAAACTAAAACTTCTAAAGCCGCGTTGAACACTAATGACATGCTTATGTTATTCTTATCATTTGAATTTCAGTTCTATTAAACAGTGTCATTATGAAAGGAAAAGAGTGGGGAAAAAATTAAAAGACGAAAGACTCATCCGAGGGTATTAAATGGCTAAGTTAATGCTAAAAAAAAGGAATATCAATTACCAAGCATGGTCATGGTTATTTGTGAAATAGATGAAGCAAGATTATTATTAAGTATCTACTATTTGATAAACTTGTTTGAGGATTGAAATCCAGTTTGTTGTCATTTTACTTACTTATGACGTTCGTCTGAAGCATCGGGTCATAAGTCCTCTTGACTGGCTCAGGGCGAAGGTCACTAGCGATTGGCAGCGAGGGCACAGGGGACAGATTGTTGCTCATTTCCCACGACTTGCTGGCGATGGAGCGGATGATGTCCGGGCTGTTGCCGAACGGGAACGACTGGAGCGACGCTGGTGAACGGTATTGGTAGTCCTGGAAAGAAGATATGTATTAACATTGTAAATGTAACGTAGCTATAACTTATTAACTTTGTTTTAAGAGTACGTAATTTACTTCTTACTTCGATGAATCATCACGGTAATCCTGCTTTACCTTGAACAAAACGCACTACCTTTTTTTATAAAACATATAGTCGAAGAAATCATTTAATCATCTCGTTGGATAAAAATGAAAATAGCCGCACAAATATGAAACACATTAAGAGAAACAAAACACCGCAAAATATAAAGTACAAACACAAATTTAATTCAACATCCAATATCTTCGTGCGGATAATATTGTATGGTCCAATATGAAGCCACTAGTGTCGAATGGAATTACTATCAAATAACAAATATAGAAAGTAGGTCAGAGAAGCCTTCGAAGCTCAATCGACACCGTCATCCGATCTACACGCGATTAGGTATAATTTTTCATTGTTCATCATAATCCACAATAAAGTGCTATTTACATGAGCGTAGCAAGGTACGGGCAGGAGGTGGCAGCTGCCCCCCTCCCTAGAAGAGCGGTCGATCACAGATAAAAAAATGAGTCTATTATTTTCAAAAAATTTACGATGTGTGAGTAATTTTAAAAATTATGCGAAGAACTCCGCTGATACCTCCTCAAGTAATAA
>DWTU01002392.1:0-11571 GCA_018251515.1 Cecropterus confusis | reverse complement strand
AACCTCTCTTTCAAATTAAAGTTTCGGTTAATTGATTGTATTTGAAGGTTTTTATCTTGCTTACAACATATGACAAAACACTTTACTCATTTTATTAATGCTCTTAAGTGATCACGAAGCTTACGAAAACTGTTAGAGATATTTTTAAATGCTTTACTAAAAGTCATACACACAACACAACATAGATTAATTCAAACTCAATTATATTCGTAACTAGGGCCTGGATCGTTATACCTGCATCTGTCTTATAAGACTTCTTACTTATATAAGTACGTCAAGTTCAATTACTGTATATCTAAGTCAAATTGGATGTAAACATCAAATTAAAAAGTTTAGAGGTAAAAATATTCTTATTGTAAACATGATGTTGATTCTTGTAACATTATCACTTGTACTTGCGTCTGTTCCTAGTACGAGTACATTTACTCAAGACGATCATGGTTTACGTTTTTTACCATTGTAGTGTACATTATTTCTATTATTATTACATTATATTACAGTGTATTATGTTTTATGTTTACGTTTTCAATTACAATTTTGAGCCAAAACGTAAACGGCGATCGTTTAGAATTAATATAATAAACTAGTATTAAGTGCACTGTACATTTGTTAAGCGAGTTTGGTTCCAACTGAATTGAACCAACTGTCAATAAGTTATGATCAGACCTTTGCCTGACCGCCTGTTAAACACCGTCAAACTTGGTTGTATTACTAAACATAGTCAGATTTCAGTCGCTATTAACTATGACACTGTGTTAACAACATTTAAAGCATTACGGAGATTCGAGTCCAATTCCGAAAAGTCTGAACTGTTCATTGTTATTACATCTGCGACTTCGACTTCGACAATAATAAATCTATGGTTGATCAAAGTAAGAGGAGTTGCAGAACCGACGTGACACCGCAGCGGCTTTTTAACAAGTAGGTAAAAGTTAAGTTAAATATTATTTAAAATAAAATTAATAAAGTTGGTATATATTTCTACTTTTTTGTATTATGTATGTCTCGGTATTAAGGCAAATATTATTTAATAAACTTAAATAAAATGAGGTTGGTCCTTTATATTATTTGTCCTACCTTTATCAATCTTAACATTTTTGTCTCTCGTCGACGTCGCTTCCAAGTCCGATTTCGACACCGGTTCCGATTCCGACATCGACAATCCAAATTTATGAACTCTGACTCCGATTTAGTTTTAAGTCACATCGGGTGGAGCTGTCTGTATAAGTCCGTCGTTTGTTTCCGATGGATCTCTACCCGTTTAGCTGTAAAATAATTCGAAAATAGTTATAGGAAAATTCTATTTTGTCGACTATTGTACAGTGTACGTTTCGAGACGAAACTAAACCTTAAGCTGCGATAGCTATTATTAATGTATGGCACCGTTATTTCATACAACATAACTGTTACAACATAAATGCACTAATGAAACAACTATGTAACAAAAGTCCTTAGACATAAAATGTTGCCATAGAGGCGGTAACACAGAGCGTGTCTAATTAAATCGCTTCATACAATATGAGGATAAATAAGAGAAGTTTATTTATGGGCCGTGTTTTAAATATTTTATGGGAACTGTGGTCAGAGTGGATTACCTGTGATTTAGCAGGTGGCGAGCACCATTGTTAGGGTCCGGTTTGAGGGATAAATCACAGCCCGTTTGGCTTTGCTAGGTCATTCCGGCGACCCTTCTATTTTTGTTGCCCTATTGTTACCGCCAGTTCCTTGCTTATGTTGCTTCAGTGAGCTCAAACAAAATCTATTGTCGATTGTGACTAACGGCTAATAGATAAAATAATTAACGAACATAGCAGATAGAAAGAAAGAAAGATGTGGGAGGCGACTATCACTGGTAGACGACTGTACGTTTTTTTTTTATAGTATGGAAGTAGCAAACGAGCATGCAGCCCACCCAATAGTAACTGGCTACTGCCGCCCATGGACATCCGTAATCAACCCTAGGTAAGATCAAAGTCCCACTTAAGGTTAGCCACAGATGCGTTGCTACCCCTGAGGACTTGCATGCCCCGCAAAAGTATGTCTCCCTTACCTCACCCTTCAGACCAGAACACAGCAGCGCATAACACTGCTGTTATGAGGCAGAAATAAGTGGGGCGGTGGTGCTTCAGGAGTCGAACCACAAAGAGTTCTACCACCTTCAAAACACATTACATTAGTCATAAATACCTAGATAAACTAGATTAGACCCTTTTGACGCAGTGGAGATGGTCCAAGAATGGATCCATTAGGTCACATACCTGCTACTTAGACCAATAAAAGCAAACCACACATCGGTGAATAGAAAAATTGAAAAGTCACTGTATCTCGTTCCCACGTGTGCCTTCGGGAGCGACAAAAACCCGGCCCACTAGTTATAAACCCTCAATAAAGCTGATCGCTTGCGGTGTATAAGCTAAGTATACAGATAAAACATTGTATTTAAGACCTATATGACTTCTGCGAACAATCTGTCGTATAGTTCGCGTCTGTTTTGGATCATTTTATATAGGTAATAATATATTGAAGTTTACTAGGTAAGTAAAAAGATTAATGAATGTTAATGAAAACTTAATTGAATAAGGCGCATAATTATGTTTACTTTTTTGGTAATAATAATAAATAACGTGTAAAATAAAACAATGCGTAGTGCTTTTCTATTTTTGTACTTTGACATTTATCTTTTTTCTAATCAGTGTTGAATTTGTAAAACTACGTCCGTCTGATTTATCTGCCTAACTTCCATATACCCAAGTTTAATACACGACTTATTCAAAAATATCATTCCTCGCATTCAAAAAGCCAAAAAAACATTAAAAATATAACCCTCATCGAAGATAACACTCCATAATGACGTGGGTCAGCGAAGGCGGCTAGAACAAACAAAATTGTACTCGCGCCATGTTTTTTCATATTTCATTCAAAAGGAAAAGGAACGGATACACCTGTTCCTTTCTAACACACCTTGTAGCCAAAGTGTGAGAGGGACGGGAGAGGGACCATCGGCCAGGTAGGTGCCACAGTGTCTGCCATTCCAGACAGAAAGGCACCAGCCAAGAATTTTGGGTATCAATTCAATATTTTTTATTGTATACCCCATAATAACAATTAACACATTCCTTTATTGTTCTGTGATAGTCAGGCACTTATAGATTAAATCAAAACGGATCTCGCTGAAAATAAAATTAAACAAGTAGGTACGCAACAATTTCTGCCTTGCAACTTTCAATTGTAATTCTATTTTTTATTATGACATGTGGTCGATCTTGAATAGCACCCTCTCGCTTCTTGTAGATGACGTAACAAGCGACTAAGAGGCAAATTCCAGGAGCTGGGTAACAGCGCGTAACGTCAACACTATGGTCACCAAACGGCATACCAGATGCGGTGACTATTGGCAAAAACTCCCATTAGGTTAGGCTTATATCCAGCAGTGAACTTCAAAAGACTAATGGATGGATGAAACTTTACAATAATAGTATATACTTCAATAAGCATGAGCAAATGATATGACATTGAGAGTATGACTAATGTACAGCTACCTCCATTATTTACATTTGGATTTGTTCACGATACAATAAATTTCATTTGATAATATAAAATAGCATGTTAAAACAACATATAAGTACTTATCATACAAGTAATATACGAAGACTTTGTGCTACTACTACTATTACTATTATTATTAGTACTACTACTATTTTGACTTCATAAACAATCAGCACTACGCAACCTTTACCATGAATTATCAATTCTAAGTTCCAACCACCCCTTTAACGAGGCGTCGGACCATGACGAACGCAGCGAAACCGCTCGAGGCGAAGATTTGAAACACGTTTGGTATTAGAAACACGATCTCCCTCGCACATACAACAAACGACAGAGAGCCAAGTCAAGTGGGGTAGGAACAGGTTTGGAACAATCCACACCGACTAGTTTAGAACGTGGGTGAACAGTAATTGTTGTACCCAGGAACTGAATACCAGATATACAGGATCGGGCCATTCAAAGTCAAAGTCGCTTTGTCAATGTCAAACGGATTCGTGGGTATCTTCCTGAAGTGTTTGCATGAGAATTTTCGTACACTTGTCTTACGACACTGTCAATGTGTAAATCAAAATCGTTAGTGAATTAGGAATGGTTAGGAAGAAATTATGTATATATTCTTTTTGATTTTCGTACTAGAATTTGTTTGTAACATTAATAGTTTTCATATATATTCCAGTTTTATTCATTCCAAATGTTTCTCATGCAATACATTTTTTTTTCATAAATCATATACACAATTTTCTCGAATTGATATTCTTATCTCAATCGTATGGATACACTGACAAGACTTGATCCGACGACAAATTTTTCCGTAATTTTGTATAATGTTGATGCCCTAATAATGTTCACTGTCTCTTAGTAGAACATCACTACATCGTTAATAACTTTTTTCTAATCTCTTCATATTGCTTATAAAACACAACAATCAAGTCCAAAATTGTTACGCTTTCAAGTTTTTCTTAATCTCCCGTTTTGCCCGACAAACTAACCAAAATTAAAAAGCACGATTCGGTTAATAAGCGTAATCATTTTCGCAATTATCTCCGTTGCTGCTCAAAGGTAGCCCACTAACGATCCACACACTGGACACCAAAGTTAATTCCGCAACTCCGACACCGGGATACTCGAGAGCCCTTCACGCTCCGATAAAGGGGGCCAGTTTGTGCCAAAAGCTATATTTACCATAGAATAAGATCAAAAGAGTATGGGAAAAGCTCTACACGCCACTTGGCCACCGTTTAGCTTTGATTTCTACCATTCAATGGGACTCCAATTGAAATGTTATGTTTGATTGCGATGTTAGTATAATTCGCTTATGTGCTTTTATACTGGCTTTTTGGCTTTCCTGTGATATACGGTATTTATTTTCTCTCTTTCTGACAATGAATTGAAATATGCTATATTCAAAGATTTCGGGTAATAATTCGAGGACGTTATACAATTTTATAATTAAGTTGTGCTATTCGTTATTTCTATTTATAAATGGTGTCTAGTGCCAAGCGCTGCTGAGTACTCGTGTGAAGGGTGCGGTATAAGATCCACCCTCAACAGGCATTTCAACTTAGTCCTAGGACTCCGGGATAGCACCGTCAGTGTCTGATCTCAGGTAGGGCTCAAATCCTAATCTGAAAATCAGGTGACAGTGATAATCAGGTTAACTACATACCTACATGCTTGTATGATACTTCATTTTTATAAAAATATCGAATAGTATGTAAACAAATATACAAACAATTTCATATACGCTTTTTATCAGTTTCTATCAAACCATGTAATTCATTATTAAAACGTTAAAAGTGGACATTTGTCCAAACGGCGTTAAGTAAATATAGCCATATGTGATGTCAATAGGGCACGGAATGAATTGATTTCCCTACGATTCGCCGGACAAGAGTTATACCGTACATCCGTGACACGTAAATTTGGATAATTACTCGAATTGACAAAAATATTTCTATTTTAATTGTATAATGAACGAACTGATATTTGATTTTAGGGTACTCTTAGACGGATGTATGGATGGATTTACTAATTTATCACTAGAGCTTATCAACGGTTTCTCCCCGCCACTGCAGTATCGCCGTTAACACGATCCATGCAACAACAAAGGTGTAAATATCGGCAATTAAGAAATTTAAAAAACGCATATAGACGACCGCGTGGCGGCGCGGTCACCATACCGGTCTGACACGCAGTGGGTTCCGGGTTCGCTCCCGGCCAGGCAGACATCTGAATGATGAGTTTAGATTTCTGTTCTGGGTATGGGTGTTTGCGTATTCGTCTTTGTGTGTCCATGGCACCCACGACACAGGAGAAAATGTAGGACTATGAGTGTATAAAACGTTATTATTAAGCATTATTATGTATGTTGTCAGTACCCGTAACATATTGAAACGCATCAATTGCGCGATAATATTGGTCTAACATCATATATTCTATTTATTATTATTACTATTTATTAGGACCTGTACATTATTATTATTACTATTTATTACCTGTTTTTTTATTATTCTATCGTACTTTAAATTCACGCTAAGTTCTGCCAGAATAAGAATATGTTGTTTTTGATATTTTTCGATAATTTAATCTGTCAAAAATGTCCAATGTCCCAGTCAGTAGTGTACCTTAACTTCCTATCATTTGACCGAATGTGTATAAAATTTCATAATTAGTCATAACTTGGGTTATAGTTAAACCTAGTCCTTTTTTAAAGCTGTTTCAGGTTGGAGAAGCAAAAACCAATCAAATAAATAGATATAGTACTTATATCTGTAATTATATTACTTTATGTATTCGATTAGGTAATTATTTAGTAAGTAATGTGTTTAATAAGAATGGTATCGGTAGGACATGTCTTTCTATTTTACTTATAGCGTTTAGAAGACTTTTACTTCAAATTAATGATTTCGTTATGTTCACAATGTTCACAGCCTCGAAGAACAGTAACTGTATATAATTTTTATTAAACTTTTGCAGTAACTACAATAAAACTATTATTAGGGAGGCACAGTTGAGATTGCGAGCAAAACAAAATTTCTACAACCTCATTCCCATTTAAAACGGCAACTTAAAAATGACGCTGCGTTATGACGAATGCACGCATACGACAGCATGTATGAATGAGACGCATCCTTTACCATTAATATCGGGCCAAATACGGCCAGACTCTCTGGAACCGACCATTCATCGTCTAACAAATGGCTCAAAAACGCCACGCATTATTTATCTATCCGATTCTGTCGTGTTCGGCCCGATATTAAAATACAAACATGAACAATGACACTTCATTGTTGAAAGAAAAAAAGGTATAAGGAAATTTATATCTACCACCTTCCCGGACAATAGCGGCGGGCGGGGCCGTCCGAAAAAAGCATCAATGAATGATAAGCATAATGCTCTTCTCGGAAATATTTCGACCGATACGGTTTTGGAACATAAGCTAGCGTCAAATTTGCGCTTATCTTAAGACTTGTACAACGGCAGTAAGAAATAAGAAGATAAGTGAAATTGTACTGAATAAATATGTTGGTGATACATAAAGTCATAGCAATATAATATAATAAGGATTGACAAGGCTATTTCTGCTCTAGGTGCACCTGTTTAAATTATGTTATTTTATACAGCTGTGTGATTTTTATATACGAACATCGCACATACTTTTCTCATGAGAAAATTCCGAATAAACGTAGGAAAATTAAATTATTTGCGATTCCTAAATGAAATCACTGTTTTTTCGAAAATTGATAAATTGAACGGTAACGGTGTTTTACGTTTTTGTAACTTACAGACTGGGTTTAATTTTTTGCTAATCTTTGGTAGTGAAAAAATTAATAGCGTATTTAATTTGATCAACTCCACGATACTAATCCAAAGATGTATTCAAATTTCGATTACATCCGTTTTTTAACTCCTGGGAAGAAATAGCATCATGCGCAATGTTTGAATTTTCTATTAAATCTTTTTGTGCCCAGAATTCGTGATTGAAATGTTTCGATGCGGTGTTGTACTTACTGTGTTAATAATATTTTGATGGCTTGCTATAAAATGTGTAATTAATATAAGACAACAGCGATAAATGAATACATTTGAAGAGTTGTAAGAGACTCAAATTAAAGTTAGCTGGTTATATTGTACGTACGAATAGTGATTCGGGTAAAATATGTCTGGCAAATGGCATTAAGATATGAGATAAAGCTCAATCGAATGATACTTAGAAGATAATGTAAAAATTCAGAACGATTTTTGTGGAAACATTAAATAGAAAAATTCAAACGGAATGAAACTAGAAATCCTCGTGTCACATCCGTATCAAGGCCTCTACGTCGTAAGGGTAATTATTCGCGCCTTAACTATGACTATGACTAAAACAATATGAATATGATGAAAAACTTGTGATTTTCATCCAAAATTTATAATAGTGTACGTAGGTGAACTAGCAAAATTGACATCTGATATATTTTCATGCGGCTAAACCTGCGAAAATTTTGTGAGATGTTGGCAGAGATCTAGATAATGACAGTGCAGATAGAGCGCGATTCGGCGTGATTAACAGGCGCTGGCTTAATAAACGCCCTATGTAGCAAACATTTTTGATAAGCATACATACTTAATGATTCAATACCAGAAATGTCGTGCAATCGGAGTCTATTTAACGTTGTTTACGATTGCGTTATACTTAGACAAGCGGTTTCGATATTTAATACAGAACTGGCAGCCACTGAGCTATTGTCAAGGAAGCTATTGTGGACGAGATGAGTTGGGAATTGAAATTTAATGGAAATATCAAATGAAACCCGCACAACGGACTTCTTTGAGAGCTGCAGGAGTTATTACTATTGTCGCCTTCTTATTAAAGTTTGTCTGCGGTTTGAATGTATAAGTATCATGCCTTATATAATACTGTATTACCGATGGTAGCTTCCGAAATAAGCGTCATGTCCTCAAAGCAAAAAGTTTGTAAAATGTGAAAGAAGCTATCAAATGTTGAATAGACTAAAAGATTTTTAACAACAATATAATAATAATAATTCAAAAAATATTTCCTTCACAGTCAAAACTAAAACAATAAATATATGAATTAATAAATAAGCAGAATCTTAATTTTAAACATATTCATTGTTAAATAATACGATAAATTTCAGGTTGAAATAAGTAAGAAGAAATAATAAATTATATTTTCAAATTCTAGATAGAATTTTTCCTTCGTTGCTATTGGAAGTGGCTCAACTTCAAATTCTTGGGGTTACGATCTCATAGAACGCTGTTTTTCAGCCACTCCCTTTCTCCACAATGCTATTTAATTAAACAATTACGATTTATGAACTATAATAGGGTATGTGTTGCATTCCAATCAGGTATCATGTTTTTACGCACGCACATTAATCAGCCTATGATTGCCCACTGTTGACCACTGACTTGGGATATTAGACTTCGACCTTTCTGTTTCAAAAAAAAACGGCTGGGATGGAATATACTTGTACGAAAGAGGACATCATGGGAAGCTAGGCTCTATATTGAGGAAACAACTATAGCGGGAAAAAATGATCATGAATATTTTTTCATCGATATTTATTTATTGATATTTTAAACGTATAAAGTCTGTAGTTATATTTTGACAATAAAATTTTTATCAGAGAATAATATAAATAAGGAATATTATTTCAAAATAGACAAGTTACAGTGAATAAGATAGCATTCTGTTAAAAATAATCACCGTTAATACAATGAAAACCAGACGTTAAGCCAGTACTGCTGTCATCATCGGTACGTCCGTCATGCAACACGCATTCACCCCTCTCCTTACTTTAAAATAGCCCTGGTCACCCCACGATTTACTCCACGAATTTTTCATCACCCAGAATGGGGTTTCATTCTCTAAAATAGAAAAAGAACAGTTATTTTTATAAGTTGAGTAGCAAAGGAGCAGAACACAATAATGGTCGCTCAGGGCCGCCTATGCACCAACTCTGTATAGAATCAACCAACTTCAACTCCATATAGAATATAGATTCAACCTGAAGCCGATCATGAGATAAGTTGCCTCTCTTGAGGATTAAGATGGTTTCATTAAATATACATGGTATGAACACCATTCTGTGGTAACACCCTCGTTCATCCCTGTAGTTCCGAGATCAGAATAGAGCTACGGTATCCCCTGCCTGTCGTAAGAGGCGACTAAAAGGGGCTTCCGGGGTTGCAGGCGGCAAGGGTGGGAGTTGGAACCGTCCAGCCAGGCGGTCCCGGGAAGGACGACGGTATGTGTGGTCGCACACTGTCGTAAAAACCAGATGGTGCAGTGGGCTCAGCCGCTCAACTGGGTGGAGCCCGATGGGGCAACGCGCTCAGAGGATGCTGGTTACGTTCCTTTGGAGATCCCGAAGTCCTCTTTGCAGCGCCGAGGACGGTCTCCGGGGTGGTTTTAGTGCAGTAAAAAATCCACATACATTTTGAAAGTTTCCCCCTCGAGACCAACAAAACACCCTCATTAACAGCCGTACCATCTAACATCCAAGATGGCGGTGGCACCCACCATCCTGGTCGTTACATACAGTCACTACCACCTTAAATGTATAATTTGTTACCTACGACATAATCGAGTGAAAATTGGAATGACATTCAATAAATGTAGTGATACCATCGCTACACCTATTTCTGTTCTATTATCTACAGCAGAGTCAAGTACGCTGTATTCTACGAACGACTTACAGAAGACACCATATGTACCCGACCTTAGGTAAGACTTCAATGCTATTAAAGGTTTTGGAGCTATCCAACTTCGTCTGAAAGTTATATACGTTCCTTGGTTCCACTCCATAGGCACTACCGACACACCAATTTTGCTTTATAAAAGCACTATTAAGGACAGCAGTTTTCAGATCAGATTTGAAACATATTCGTTGTTGGTTATACCTAGATGTCCATGAGCGGTAGTGATCACAAAATAATAATAATAGAATAATATTCAGTACTATAAATCGGAATCATAAATAGGCTTTAAGCGCTAAAATAATTTTACCTGTTCCATATCCCACTAGCAAGACAGCGTGATTAACACTGTCACAAGAACAGTTCTTTAAAATTCCATGTTTATAACTTATTATATCCCAAGCATCTACGGCTGCAAAAAATAAAAAATATGTTAATTACAATAAAATTATTATACCGTGAAATGTAAAATCTTACTTTAATAAACAGGGTTTCCCAAAATGAGTATATTAAGGCTGGTGACCGCAGTAACCTTCATAGAAGATAAAATAACCCTTAGTCCCCATCACAAAGAAGATAGCATCTTCCTTATCGAGAGAACTTCTCTCGCCATCAAATTCGTTGATAGCTTTTCTTTTACTAACAAGTTTCCCCCTCCCCCCCTCCCACAACCAATATCAATATTCCTTTAATTATTATTTACTAGAGCTGCATTATTATCGCTACGTAAAATAGTATACCTATAGTAAGCGGGCCAATATCATAAAGTGTCTGCTTGACTGCTTCTTCATCCCGGGTTGCGTATGCATTATATTTACTTATCTTTGGTTTTGCCTTTGAATAATCAGCTGTACAACCTTTCGTCACTGCTTCATACGCATAATCTTCTTCCAGCATTGGTCCGTGATGCATCCAGTAGCTGGAATTTATTTATTTATTTGTGGAATCAATGTAAACAGGGGCAATTTATTCGCGGCCGTCTCGCAGTAAGCAAATTATTTAGTAGTAGGTATACTTTTTCTATGCGTCTGTACGGAAACTACAAAATAGTCGCTGAGAAACTCTTGCGACAAAACGTCAGTTACTTTAACCACTACTTAATCACTATATCTACAAGAACCGATAGTAACTAATTCTGGGTTAGTACCCTACTACCCATCAACAGGTACTAGATATACTTTTTGTTATTCTCGAGGGGGAAATCTTCAACAAGTACCCGTCGCCGTGAGAGTGACGCCGATTAATGTGGGATTTTTACCGCACGAAAACCCCCCGGTGGCCATCCTCGACACTTCAAAGAAGACTCCGGGATCTCTAAAG